>JXSR01S073133.1:61387-72779 GCA_000969725.1 Ophiothrix spiculata
CAACCAAAAAATCTTGTGTTACAATTTTGTCCACGTACCCCCATGAATTGTCATAGATTGACTGGAATATTGTATTTCTTATTAAAGTATAGGACATAAGCCTAGCCAAAATACTTTTTAAAATAATGGTTATTTAAGGTCATGTTTAAGGGGGGGGGGTACAAGATCTCAGCTCGAAATTTTCAACGATGAAATTTAGCACTTTCCTAAACGTCGGTCAAGGCATGTTGCATACCAGTATGTAGGGTATGACCCCTAGTTTCTGAAAACGTGTTTCGTTTTACTCTGGTTGCTATGGTAACCAAGCAGAGGCTCTGATTGGCTAAACAGCAGAACAAATGTAATTCAAAAACTATATACCGCATAGTAACCATCTTTGGGGTAAGGGTGTATATGGATAATATGCACAAAATCATGAAGCCGGATTTTTCGATTGGTTGCCATGGCAACCGGTAGCCGACCAATCAGAACATTTTGCAGTATAATTTAAATTTGATGATATATATCAAAATTCCGGCTTCATGGTTTTGTAGCTACATATAAGCTTAACATCTGTGCCAAATTTAATGGCTATACGAGTTTTCGTTTTTGAGTTATGGTTGTTTCCGTAATGCAACTTTGCGCATTTTCCTATTTTGAGATATCAACGAAAACATTTTCGAAAAATTAAAAATTGGTAAAAAAAATAATTTGAAGCTTAAAGTTTTTTAGTAGCTATTATATTATTAAAGATAATAAATTAACACACATTTTGAGCCTGTTTCGGTTAAAATCGCATTTAAAATCGCGGAGTTACAGATTTTTTAAAAATAGACAGCTTAAATATAGCTGGGTGAGATAAAATAAAGAAATATATAAGAAATCAAATAATTCCGAACGTTTCCTTGCATATGATGTGCAATGTATTATTTTGATGAAATAACAAATGAATTTCATTTAAAAACTGTAATAATTTTATCAAAAGATATTTTTAAAGAAATTGATTAAAATCACAGGTTGAACGTCTTTTATATATAAATGTATAGGAAAAAGCATCGGACCGTTTGTGACTACCTTAGTTAAATGACCATAACTTTGGAACAAAATGTCCGATTGAACTCAAACAAAAAGCATTAGAAAGAGGAGATTCCGCACTTTTCTCTCATGCTATTATCTCAATTTTTGTGATCGAACAGAATTTTGAAATTAGGAGATCTTGTATCCCCCCCCCCCTTATTAACTTGTAAATTAGATCATCCTTTTAGTCATTTTTCAGCAATGCTTTGTATAGGTCATTTTAGACTTTCACCCTCAGAAATTAAAAAGCTATTCCACACCTTAAACAAGGTTTTATTTAATAGCAAAATTATATTTGAAATAATTTACTTTTATCAAAATATTTGTATTTTTGTCTTTTCACAAATATTTTTTGTTTCTTATTTGAGCTTATTTGCTTGAGGTTACTTTGGCTAATTTTATGGGACCATCTGGTCCAAATCAATCCATTGGAACATTGTAACAGATTATAGGTAAGTTATGTCAGCTTAAGAGACATTGCAAATGTAAAAACGTATCAATTATACATAAAATCACGTCATAAAATGTATATAGCTCAGAATCTAAACACTAGCAAACAAATTACTACTAAATTTACTTTGCTAATAGTGCATGTGCACCTTTATTTGGATGTGACGTGGATATAGGGGATGTAACCAATATGATATTGACATATGCTAGAACAATCACTTCATTAACTAAGCAATATCTTATGTGAAATATTTTGATGAAATTCTTTTACATGGAGTACCATCTTGGAAATTGTTTCACGGTGTAATTATAGTGTGATTTTAAGAATCCCTATCCTCATGATCAGTTACTGCAACAAGTTGCTATTAAAGCTAGATGGTAATTCCTCTACTATATTGAGGTATATTGACCGTTCATCCCAAACCAGTCGGAAATGCAGTCTTCTGTCTTTTTACTTGTTTTAAATATTTGCAAAGACAATGTATTAAGAACTAAAATGACACTATATTGAACTTCATTTAGTTTCTATAAGCCAAGTTAAGGTTTGTCAAAGGTTGTCAGGGAGTACACTGTTAGAAAATTTTCCGTAAATTTACGGACATTTCTGGCAGCAGAATTTCCAGATTTTTTCGGGTAAATTTACAGAATTTCTGTCAATTAACGGAACTTTGAGAGTAATTTTACAGAAATTTGTCTCATATTATGGAAAAAATTTGTATCTTAACAGAGTTTTCTGTAATTTAAAATAACGGAACACAAGAAACAAACAAAAAAAAATTGCTTTTAAACCTTTCCGTAATTTTTTTTTTTCATGTTTCATGATTTTTATTTTTTAATTGTTTTCTAAAACAGATCTTCCGTATATTTACGGGAAATCATTTACGGAGATTTCTAACAGTGTAGGCCTAGGCTATATCTGCAAAGAGAAAGGTTTTAAGAACTAAACTGACACTATATTGAACTTCACTTAGTTGCTATAAGCCATGTTAAGGTTAGTCAAAGGTTGTCAGGGAGTAGGCTTAGAATGTATTTGCAAAGACAATGTTTTAAGATCTAAAATGACACTATATCAATATTGAACTTCACTTAGTTGCTATAAGCCAAGTTAATGTTTGTCAAAGGTTGTCAAGGAGTAGGCCTAGAATGTATTTGCAAAGACAATGTTTTAAGATCTAATTTATCGCAAATTACAAGCTAATTGTTTGTCCTTTTCTGAAAAAAAAGAGAAATTTTTTAGGTAAAATTTAATTTATATCGTGATCTGCTGGGAAGAATAATTATTCGGAAATTATTAATGTAGGAAATATATACATGACTTAATTTAAAAACGTGTGATCAGATATGTAAACGGGTTATTGCCATTATTATGATATTGGACAGAAATTTTATTTATGACAGATTTAGCTATATCGATTCGTGCGATAATTGAAACACGATCTAATTTGTCATTGGCAATGTTTACATCAATATTCACATGTCAGGTTGCTATTTCATGCTCATTATACACTGTTATCTATGCACTGATATTTCAGACATTATTTATAAAATTCCTACACAAGTAGAAAAGCAAGAAGTATATCACGTTTGCATCATAATATGCATTATTATAAACAAAACATATCAAAGCCAAAGTCATTGATACTTATCGAAATTAATGTTGAGCATGTCCTATAATTTGACAGTATAGTAAAGTCAGTAAAAATTTAATCAAGATTAGTTGGTATGAAATTGATTAAACGGCAGTGATGACGTGCCCTATGTAAGCCACGAAATACGTATGGGCAAATTATTCCAAAGAAACGTTTAGTGAACGAAAGATTGAAAAATTTCGCTTTTAAACATTTGAAATTTGATGGGTTTTTTTTGTGTTGAAGTAGAAATGTGATGTTTTATTTGACCTCATTGGACCAAGCGTTACATTCTCTTATGCGAGGCGTGTTTTACCCAAAATTACCGCAATTTTTTTAGTAAATCTGTTATTAGTGTTATCGCTCTCTTTTGACCTAGTGGCTAAAATATATAAAGGTCCAGAACTGTAGATTTTAGATAAAACGCAAAGACCTAATTTAACTTCACTCAGGGAAAATAAACACTTGCAAAATCACACGAAAAGACACTTATATTTCGAAAATTTAAATTTTTTTAAAAATGTCAAAATGTTTTAATAACATTTAATATGCTTCTAAGTGAAAATTTGGTTTGAGATTCTATGCTACTTTGGCGAGATTACAGGCTTTTTAAAACTAGGGCATATGAACTCATGAATATTCATACGCATGTCAAAAACGGTCTTTCTTGTAATTTTTCATGAATTATAAAAAAAAGCTATATTTCAGCGAGCTGAATTCTGGCTGCACGTGTTAGTATAGGAAAGCATGCATAAGCTTTTTGTCCATATTTTGGTGACAAAACACTTTTTTCACAAAATACACTTGGAAACGCCTTTTAAACCATTTTGGTCAAAATCTTGTAGTATTGCTTAAAGTGTAAACAAAAAGTAAGGGCTAAACCTCACAAATTGCATTTCAGAGGTCAAGGTCAATTAAAAGTAAATGATACACATGTTGAAATAGGTGCCTACACCTTTACGTTACAAAAAATGTTCGACTTTGTAATTTCGCAGTATTAATGATAATTTATCATAAAAATATAATATAATGGCTAAACCTCACAAATTGCATTTCAGAGGTCAAGGTCAATTAAAAGTAAATGATACACATGTTGAAATAGGTGCCTACACATTAACGTTACAAAAAATGTTCGACTTTGTAATTTCGCAGTATTAATGATAATTTATCATAAAAATATAATATATTCGGAAATTTCAAATTTTCCGATTCGCACCGCATGCCCATGACATTCCTAAATAGCCCTAAAGTTATGTTGCAATACTCATTTAAGGAAGATATTCAATTGAACAAAACAACAACAACAACAGAGAAATCTCACGTGTAAATTATTGTTCAATGTATTGCTTGTGTATGATATGATTTTGATACATCATTAGAATTGTAAAAAAGTTATGTTTTTTCTTTACTACATGTATGGGTTTTCTCATGACTATTTTGTTACTAGTACTTGCTTGTGAGAAACATTTGTCGCAATGACTACATTGGTATGGTTTCTCTAGTATGTGTCCTCTCATGACGAATCTTGTGACCACTGTCTGGGAAACATTTCTCACAATAATTACATCGATACGGCTTCTCTTTAGTATGGGTTCTCTCATGACTTATTTTGTTACTTGATTGTGAGAAGCATTTGTCACAATGACTACATTGATATGGTTTCTCTTTAGTGTGCGTCCTCTCGTGTCTTATTCTGTTACTTTGTTGTGAAAAGGATTTGTCACAATAATTACATTGGTGTGGTTTTTCTTTGGTATGTGTTCTCTCATGTATTTTTCTGTGATCTGAATCTGAGAAACATTTGTCACAATGATTACATTTATACGGTTTCTCTTTAGTGTGGATTCTCTCATGACGGATCTTTATACTTACTGTTGAGAAACATTTTTCACAATAGCTACATTGGTATGGTTTCTCTTTAGTATGTGCTCTCTCATGACGAATCTTGTGACCATTGGCTGAGAAACACTGGTCACAATAATTGCATCGATACGGCTTCTCTTTAGTATGTGTTCTCTCATGAATTACACGGCTACATGTATGTGCGAAAAATTTATTGCAGTAATTACATTGGTACGGTTTCTCTTTAGTATGTGTCCTTTCGTGGCGTTTTCTGCTACTTGTGTCAACAAAACTTTCGTCACATTAATTACACAAATAGGGTGTTTCTTTTGTATGTGTCATCTCGTGACGAGCACGGCTACTTGCATGTGAGAAACATTTGTCACAATAATTACATTGATATGGTTTCTCTTTAGTATGTGTCCTCTCGTGGAGATTTCTGTTACCTGTGTTTATGAAAAAGTTGTCACAATATTTACATTGATACGGTTTTTCTTTAGTATGCGTTCTCTCGTGCATTAATCTTGCACCTGATTGTGCAAAACATTTGTCACAATATTTACATCGATACAGTTTCTCTTTAGTATGGGTCCTCTCATGATTTTTCTTGTAAATGGCTTGTGAAAAGCATTTGTCACAATAATTACATTGGTATGGTTTCTCTTTAGTATGTATCCTCTCATGTCTTTTCCTGTTAGTTGCTTGTGAGAAGCATTTGCTGCAATAATTACATTGATGTGGTTTCTCTATAGTATGTGTCCTCTCGTGCCTATTTCTAGCACCTGTCCGTGAGAATCATTTGTCGCAATAATTACATTGGTACGATTCCTTTCTAGTATGTGTCATCACTCGCGATACCGAATCCCCTTGTGTTTTGTAATGGCGTGGAAGAGCAAGCTTAAGCTTACTTGCATGATGGGAATCATATCTATGTCGTTCAACGTGTTGTCTAAAACGATCAAAACATGCGAAGAAAACTCGACAATATCTGCACAAATATGGTCGTAGGAACATTTTAAACCGATGTAATAGGAATAGAGTGACCTATGTTGATTAACCTTCAAAGTGTCCGTGTTGCGAACTTTTAATACTCCCGCAACATTGGTTACACGCACTGACCTGCATGTATTGACTGGAGAAGGTCAACTTAAATGTAGGCCACCGCCCAGTGGGCACAAGCAAATTTATCAACGTTGACCCGTTTATAAACTTTTAACCTATATCCAACCAGAATTCAACCATTTCAATTTGAAAAGAAAGAAGGTTTATATCAAACGTTGATTCAACGTTTAATCAACGTTGATACTAAACCAAGTTGAAACTAATTTGGTTGATGTTAAACGTTGAATCAACGTTTAATCGTTGATACTAAATGGTTTAGATTTTCAAAAATGTGTTACGAAATCAACCAGAGTTAAACCATTTATCATCGGTTTAATGTTCAACAAATCATCAAATGGTTTAGAAGTTTAGGCTAAACGTTGAATCAACGTTGAAGAGGTGATTTGTGCCCACTGGGCGTGGGGCCATATTGTGTAGGCCTATTATTACATATGAGCCGTCCAACTTTTTTAAACAATTTTATACCTAATTTAAACATATTTTTAAAATTACTCTTTTTTATGAAATGACGGCTTAGTGGTCCTCGAACCCGTGCCACACGAGCTTCTCTCCATGCATTAGACGTCCAACACGTTATTCTTTAGCTATCCAGGGTGTGTGAATAATCCGAGCGCATAAAACATATTTATTAGTTACTGTTAGTGCCAGAAATACAAGTCTTTTAAAATTTAAAAATTGGAATTTAAGTAAAAAAGGTTTGAAAAGCTACGTTTATGATTTTTTTCTCTGATTACAAAAAAAAGTCGTCAGCAGCGGCATTTCTATTTTGAGACTGATATGTATCCCAAAATGTCAATTTCTAACCAGATCCAATCTTCGTATTACCGTAGTGTAATTATTGTAGATTTTATGTTAAAGAGTGCTGCAAATTTCTAAAATATCATCGAATTAATTTAATTAAAATCTCTTTTAAGATTACTCGCATATAATATTTTTTACTAAAAATTCTTAAATTTCAAAATAAATAATTTCGAAAATCTTTAAATTCAACAACTCTAACGATGTAAAAATTGTGGCTTCTGAGTCCAAAACTAACAACATTTAGCGCCGAGCCACACATAAACGTATATCCAAACTATTGTACGTTTAGGCGTACGCTACTACACTGTTAGAACGTTGGGCAAATAATTTACCCAACGTTGGTTCAACTATGAACAACCCTACTTCTGGGTAAATAATTACAAACGTTGCGTAAAATGTTGGCTAATTACCTAACTGTTGGGTAAAAGTTGTTGCTAATTACCCAAATATTGGGTAAAATTTCACCAACAGTTAGTTAATATTATTTACCCAACAATTGGGTTGTTCATAGTTTAACCAACGCTAAATAATTGCCCAACAGTATAACAGTGTACCTCAATACAATACTTTGGTGTATGGCTGAGCCTAAAAAAATCACCTTGTTTAGGCTTTCGCCAGGGAGGAAACCCCACTTGGTACTTTGTACTAGTAAGCTAAAGGAAGCTTATCTTCAACAGGGCTCCAAGATGTTTATTAAATTCAGTTTTGAATGCAGGAAGAAGACCAGAGTACCCGGAGAAAAACCTGCGGAAGCGAGCATGGACTGAATAATCAAATGCCCATAAAGCGCCGAGCGCGGGACTCGAACCCGGGACCTAATTGGTGCAAGGCGAGGGAACTTCTGCTGCGTCAATCCGCTCCCCCTCTAAGGGTTCTGCTTTGATAGCTTTTGATGTCATTTCCAAGCTCTCTGCTTATCTTTACGTCATTTTAATTTGGATCATCTGTCATATTACATACTGAAAACTAGGAGAAGGCCTATCCATGGATGCATTTTCAGGTCATTATTCCATTAAATGATTAATCATTAATATCGATAAAACGGAGATATCCCGTGCTTTCACAGTTAGCTACAGTTATTATGTAAATCGAAATAATCAGTAAAGTACTATATTTTTTCAGGTAATTAGGTTTAGGCTATACCGAATATTTTATGTTTTGGACACCACCTGCAGGTGCGCCCACTACTCAAAACCCGGTGGGGCCACTCAAGTATAATGTTGCAGGCATAGCGCGACCACAGTTTTTCAAAACACCCCCTAAACATGCTAAAGGGTGATTGTTTCTGAAGCCAAAATATACCCTTTTTCACCCATTCACACCCTAAATCGGGAATTTACCGTTACCATTTAACATTAACTAGGGTTTAAAAGTACCCTATTTCTTGAAAATGAGCTAAAATGGCTGTTTTTGATACCCTAAAAGTGTCACCTGATACACCCTTTTGTCGTCAAAAACAACCCTAATTCACCTTTTTCTTGGTCACGCTATGCCTGCAGCATTATACTTGAGTGGTCCCCCCGGGACTCTTAATTATGAAACGACATATGATAGGCAAAACAAGAAATCGTACAATTTATTTCTAAGTGATGCTAATGTTTACATCAATATTCACGTGACAGATTGATATTTCATGCTCATTAGACACTGTTATCTGTGTGTTGATATTTTAGACATTACTGATGAGAGGTTCCTTCACAGGAAAGTAAGAATATACACCATGATATTTAGGTATAGTATACAACTTTTCGAAGAGACAGCCTAAGCCTGAAGTCAGATACTTATCAATACGATCAATATGTAAGCCTATGCAAATCACTGAAGTAAAAGGTTAATCTAGATTACTTTGGTATGAAATTGATTATACGACAGTGATTACTTCCTTGTACTGTGTAATCCACGAAATACACATTACACATAAACTCTTAGACACACAGACTCTCCGATAGCACCGCAATAATTTTAGTCATATTTATTTTATGCCGATGAAATAAAACTAGTAAATGGTTCATAATTTATGGTAAAATTTACGCTACTAAAATTACCTGATTAGCTGATTAAGTGATTTATAAAATAATACCCCTGCTTCAATCCGGAGAAGACTTTTTTCAAGTCCTCCGGCTCGGCTGGCCCACTTATTAAACTTTATTATGTTCATCTGGCTACAACTTCAGTCATTGTATCCAAGGAGGGTGTTCTTCTTAATACATTTCATTGGATCAATACTTGATATAATAATGTGTCGTATTTATACTTTCTTGCTGGTGACCATATATACTGTGCCAGATGTTTTCAGCAAGCATCCGCTAATTATTCAATATCTATTCTAATTTACATTACGACGCATATTTGAGGAGGGGAAATATATATTTTATATGATCAATAGGGATTATATAAATAATCCCAAAATATATGGAGTGGTTATCAATTTCCCATCATCAAATGTGCGTTATTATAAGAAAATAAATTTGAAGCTATTGAAAATGTTTAAACAGCGAATAGTTGTCGCACCATGCATATTACTGCCCATACATGAAGAAGTAACCCCTGTTGTGTAAACATTTTGACTGATTGCATTTGTCTACTTAATTATTCTGCTTCTTATAACATGCATACGGTATTAAACATGCTGTGCTGAGATATAGTGCTCACATTTATAATTTCAGTGTTTGTTAACCAAATCTAATATGTTCTGATTATATTAAGATAAGTAACTGGTTCAGTTAATTGAACGTCATGGTAAGATTACGATACTAAATCCACCTCCGAAATTATATAAGCTGACAAAATCATAACCTTTTTTGCTTGAATATTTTGCTTCTTACCAATCATGCACCCACAAGATTCATAGGATTAACCTTAATACCTGCTAAATCTAATCACATAATGCACATGTAAGCTGTTGGTATTGCGACGTGTGGCAATTCTTAAGATACCCTTCATTATTTTTGATATAGATTGTAAGGTTGAAAACCGATTGAGTGTTTAGTATGAAAACAATTTCTAGATCATTAAATTGATTAAAAGTTGAGGATTCCTCGAGGTTTAATATATACTCCCCGGGTTTACTCATCTTTTTGGTAAACAAGATGATAGTACATTGTTTGTATTACGTGTTTGTTTTTGTCAGTCAAGATTAAATATAAGTTGTAGCAATAATGTCAGTTTTAATTAATAATGGTTCGTAATACCCATTCACTATGACTGTCAAATAGAAGTAAACAAGGCTCTGGATGGAGTCTCACTGTTATAGAAAAGGAATATTTTCCGAAATATGATATTTTGCAATATTGTTTGATGGTGGTATATATTCTATTATAGATGAGAATTCATTCTAAACTGCCTGTAAGTCGGGGAATCACTTGCTATGCCTACACAAAATTATTGTACAAGTATAATTTAATATGATTAATCCACTACAGAGTGTTTGGTCAACTCATACTCTCTTGTATATAGCATCCAAGCAAAATAATAACCCTTGTTTAACCACTTACAGTTACGTTTGTTTTCCATCACCGATGACATCGAAATTAAACCATCCAAAGTAAAGGTTTTTGTATCATAGTATAGCGGATGGAGTATGGGTATTCTTTTCATTCAAGTCATGAAACTCTTCCGAGGCGTTACCTAATTATGACGTGATAAGTTCTTCCTAGTGTGAAAATCATGATTTTTGGCAAAAATGGTTGCCAAATCAAAATTATTTTAAATATCGAAATTTTATCCGGTTTGTTTGTTATAGTTATATATACTCCACGGATGTATTGTGTTAAGTATTTAAATATTTTATTTGCACCCTCGCCAGATCTTAATTTATCGGTGTATCAAAGGAGGAAGTATATAGAGATAAAAACAAGTCATTCATAGCATTTAAGGGAGGTGGTGGGCATAAAAATGTGAAAATTACCTCTTTTGATTTTTAATTTCTATAAAAAGAAGAAATGTTTTGAAAATTCCTTGTTTTTCTGAGTGAGACAGGTGTACCAAAGTTCATTATCATTTCAGAAAGTGTCGAAATACTGCACGCAGTGGTATCTTAAAAATCCAATATGTGCCTCTAACAAGATTTTGATAATTTTGCATATCAAAACAAACAGCCTTGTGATGACTTATGAACTAACGAAATGCTTTTAACCAATAATAAACTACACAAACATGAATTGTCGAAAGGTTTCTCGTGATTTAATATTGTTCCTAGATGCTCGAGAAGATTAATTTCTCAAAGGTTATGACTGAATGAAATAATTTAGCACTTTATGGATTAGACCTGGTGATAAATGACTTCAGGACAAATATCTACTATATCAGAAAGCTTATGGGTCAATGGCACGTAGAAAAGAAGAAAGCAATGTCTTTATTAGAAGAATATACGGCTCGAAGTAATTGATATGTGGAGAGAATTTTAAAATTTGGTATTTTGACATTTAAAAGTGCCTTATATAACCATTTACATCATGATTTAAAGTTCATTAGTTCCAACATTTAATCCTTCT
>JXSR01S073133.1:100501-113340 GCA_000969725.1 Ophiothrix spiculata
TATATTGTAAACTTTTTAAAAATCATAATATAGGCTTAACCATTGACTAATCATTGACGCTCTTTATACCATGATAAATCGCATACTTATCATGACACCACAACTCCACAAAACAGCCTTAGAAGGGCTCAGTCGCACATCAACATATCAACGTATATCAAACGTACTGAACGTATGCCTAACGAACAACACCGTATTAATAACGAATTCAACGTATGCCTGTACACCACCGTTCGGATACCGGATTGAATGCACTTCTATACACATAACGAACAATGTATAAAACAAAATAGTGTACGTTTGGCGTACGTTTAGCTCTATGTGTCAATATGTAGCATAGCCCTATTTGGTGATGTTAGTAATAAACCTGACGGTTACGTTGAAAGTTCATCTGAGGCAATACACTTTAAGCTGGTAAACCCGTCAGATTTTAAACATCACTGACAAGATATTTAAATTGTATTATAAAAGTGCTTCTTTGAAAAAATTCTAATAAATTTGTGTATGATAAAAGATTGTTTCCTAGAAATCAAAAAGATTCATCAGAATCTATTATGAACACATTTGTTGAAGTATAATACTATATACATAATTATTACACTTACAGCTGTAAACAACTTAGACAATTCAAAATTGTTATATGAATCTGAACATGTCGAAAATATAAATTAGCAATATTTTATAAAACAAAGGTCTTTTTAAACCTCCGTAATGTTTTATGCTGAAAAGATGACGTAATCCGTCTTGTTTTACGTACACAGTAGTTGGTGTGTAAACGTTCGACACGCCAATATGACAATATTGAACAGCTGGTGGAGATTCCACGACGTGCAGTGAATAACTCACTGCGGAAACTCTACTAATGAAATTAATACTACATAATTCACTATTGTGACTGAACAATGTATATTGTGCCTCGAGTAAGTTCCGGATACAAAATGATTCCCAGGGTAGTCATTAAGCGGAATTAAGTAACAGGCATGTACTACTTTTGACTTAAAGTGGCATACACTCGGGATTTTAGGAAAGAGCGCCTGACGAGAAATATTGCACGCCTGATCCTGTGTAAATATTTTCATATATCTTATGTGCCTAATTTAACCTATTTTTAGGTTATTCACTTGGTTAATAAATCTAAGCTAATCTCATCAAGTGTATACTCAATATTGTATGTGTAGGATGCCACATATCTACGAATACTTACGTTTTAAAGAACCTTGTACTTATTTGCCTGTTGTTAAGTAGCTTTAAGTCAAAAATTACCTTTATAAGCTGGTGTATTAAAGCCGTATTTTTTATATCATGGAAAGTACATCAATCATCACTTTCTAGTTTTAGAATATGACGACAAAAAGTTTACCAAGGTAATGACAGAGAATTGCACTCAGTTCTAAAATTGTATTAAAAGTTAATATTTTAGTACCTATCTATTTATATTGTAAACACTGGTGTACCCGGCTTTTCTTTTTATAGAAAGGGATTTTTAGGTCGGTTTTTCTTTTTTTAATTATTCACAAAAGCCTTAAATTCATTATTATAAATATAATATATAGTTTCGGAAATTTTTGTTTTCTTAGTTCATCATCAGAATAGTACCAAAATCAACCTTGATTTTTTTTAAAACGTTCTGATTTGAGAAGGCTGGAGGGGTTTAACAGTTTATGGACATTGCCTTAAATCTAAATGGTTCATATTCAGAAAACTAAACAATGACGGTAATACTACTTGGCATGTCGAAATTTCCCATGCAATAAAAAGATCCCTTGAGGTAGGGTTGCATCGATTAATCGATAACCGATCTATTGGGATTGATATATTTGCCGTATCTGTTCTGAATCGGTATCGGTAAAAATGTCCCAAATTACCAATAATATCAACCAATAATTAGTTAATTTATGACATTATGCATAAAAAACAGAGAAAAACACGTTTTTTACTTTATGTGATGTTATTAGACTATATAGATGGGATACACACTTTTCGCGCTTGTATTTTATTTTAAATCAAATGACATGCTATACCGTAATTGCATTCATACCTTATACTAGTTGCACTCGCCAGCGCTCACTTTACAAACTAAATTATTGTAAACGCAAATATGGCAGAAACAAAAATATAATAAAATGTATGAGTGCCAAATTTAGATATTTGAATGCAAAAACTCGCAATTCTCTGTAAGTATTTACACCATCACGGACATGATTTAAATTAACTGTTCATAAAATCATTGTATTAAGTAAAATGCATTAATGTGTTCGTGTATGGTTCGTTTTCAAGTCCATTCACATCGTAAAATAATTAATCGGTATCGGTCGATAATTTCATCATATAATTGCTAATCGGTATCGGTTAAAAAAGACGTATCGGTGCATCACTACCTTGAGGCACACTGAATATGATAGTTTCACAAAAAACAAGATGGTTATGTATGAAACACTACTTTGTGTTGAATCAGATAAATTATGAATCAAATGAATCTGTAACGCTTTTGAGAAATCAGTGCATTCAGTTCAATTCCTCGTTTACATATTTTATATTTTCGAGCAGACATTGGGCACCAATTTTGGTTGTTTCAAGTAGAGAAAAACAATCAGTGAATATTTGAATTAACATAATATTCGAAGCCCAAGACAATGTAACCGAATACAGATGAAATCTACACCATTTGCTAACAGCTAGTCATGACTATTATTATCAATCACGAGTATACTGGCAGTACTGTCTGCCATCTTAATGAATAAACAATCCAAATTTTTTGGTGAACAAGAGGAGATGTTCATTTAAAGTAACTCTTTGAACATTTTTAAAGAAAGTATCAAAATAAATGTCAGATCATTGTTTCTGTCGTTGTCTGTGATAAGGTTGAATAAATTACACAAATTATCATTATACTTTTCATTTAAAACAACAATAAGAAAAATTTTGGAGAGTTTCCAACCATTACAATTTCATAAAATTCTTTCCTATTTCTACTGGAGAGTTGGATTTTATGATTAGGTATAGATGTTATATTTTATGTTAGGGTCAGCAATAGGTTTGGCATTTGAACATCTTTTCCTCACTGTATTATGCGTCTAGATTAATAAACAATGATCAGGAAAGGTGGTGATTGTCATGTTTATGACAGTTGAATATTACTGTCTAGACGCATTTGTCAGGTACTCATAAGATGTATGAAGACTGTCTTACCTAAGAAACCCTTTCAGACATTTGTAACATATGTTCATGCTATTAAGCCAACAATATCGCCTACTTGTATAGAAAAATGAGATTTGTTATTAAATCAGCTATTTGGAGTGTGGGGTACGTGATAGGAGTATATCAACAAAATATGACATTGAACATGTGCTACAACGTTCAAATGAAAATGGCCTAACTCAAAACCTTGTGATGAAATAGATGAAGTGTATATTTGAAACCATATGTCATGTAACACACCGGCCCCTTTGACTGTCATTAGTTGATTTTTGGCAGAGTATTGCAGTTTTGGTCTAAAATTGCACGTTAAAAAGTCGTTTGTAACTCACACGTTATTGTAAAACGGCCTAAATGCAATATGAAATAGCCGAACCCACTTTCAACAACTGATCAAATCATTTCTGGTATTTACGTAATACATCTCGACATATAAACATGGTTATGAATTATGATCATAATTGCTTTATATCCTCAGTTATTGATACAAGCAACAGCCGAATAAAGCTAGACTGTTTTTGTCAGTTGTCTCACCAGGGTGGTGATGGTTGCTACACCCCTAAGGGTTTTCCCCCGTAGCATAAAAACGCAAAAAAAAAAAAAAATGAGTTAGGCAATTGTGTTAGCAGCAAAACACTACTGAGATAGATAAACTGTGGTTAGACTATATGTATATAAACGGTAACGATATCCAGAAATCGAAATCAATACAAAAACAATATAAAAATTCCTTTAAAAAGGAATTAGGCGGGCAATCATGAAATCTGGTAGATAGTAATTAAAATATTATAATAATGACATTTGTGTAGATGGAAAGGAGTGTATAGTTTAAATTATTTGTACTAGGACCTGCAGTACTAAAACACGGTTGCTCATATAGTTGGAATAAAAAATATAGTTACCACTTTTTTATGTACAGGTATATTATGATGAAAATATCTGGAAACTTATGTTGTTTTGGTCAGATTTGATGGGTAATCTTGTTGAGTGTGAAATGGAACTCCATTGTGGTAAACTTGGAACGGTCCCTGACGGTATATGACAACTTAAAAAACCTTTTAAGATGTCATAAGCCGCCGGAAACCATTCCACGTTCACTACGACCCTAGTTTTGTCAATTGAGGGGCGTTGAAGGATAATTTTGTGTTTTGCTTCCAAGCATTCTCTTGACTCAGTCAAGCATGACAAAGACATTTAATTACCTGTTTATCACTCAACTACAGATTAACATTCCATATGACTACTCAACTTGAGTAGAGAAGTGACTTTGAACAAGGCGGGGTCAAATCAAATTTGGCCTAAAAATCATGTTTTTGACTCATTATTGTTGTTGCCCCCTTACCAGTACATGATAAAATTGATCACATTCGGAGTTCCATTTCACACCCAACCGGATTGCCTATCAAATCTGACAAAAAGCAACATAGGTTTCCAGATATTTTCATCATAAATTTACCTTTACATAAAAAAATTGTAAACATATTTTTATTCCAACTAATTATGAGCAACCGTGTATTCTTGTATATATTTTCGAGAATACCTGTAATTATGGAAATGAGAGTGTACTGTAAAACACTTTAACATTGAAATGTAGCGAATTTTGAAAATCTTATATTTTGGGTGCTATTTAATTTCATATTTTAATCATTTTGCTAATAAATGCTATGTTAACAAATATTGTAGCGGCATTTTAATATAGCGAATTTCGATACTAACGATATTAAAATGGTAGCCAAATTTTCATGTGTTACAGTACATTTAATTGTATATTTAAATAATAACATGCAAGACAAAATTAAGCATTCAAATGTATTTTATTTGGAATACACATATCACAGGTAGTTTTGGAATATAGGATGTATATTGGATGTGTACATAATGTGAAACATTTAAGTTTGAATGATGTTTATGCGAGATATAGCGACAATGTATAAGTTTGCATTGTTTGCATTGTTTAGGCAAGGTAAGCTTGGAACTGGGAAAGTTGCTTTTCATTGAAAAAGCACATACATCTATAAGTAGTAGTAAATTATGAGTATGTTGAAATATATTGAATCATACTTTTTGGAGAATCTTTGTGACATAATTATACAAAGTTGTTAGTAGAAAAATATGTTATAACAGTATAAAAATATATTAGGCTGCCCTTCACCATGAATAAAAAATATTCCTAATCAAAATGTTGTAGCATTGATTTAAATATATTACAGCTTGTTGAAACTTAATATCAAAGGAATACTGTTGACTTGATTGCATTATTTTGAAATTTAGAATTCTGAAGGAAATTGATTTTACGACAATGTGAACGCTACTTTATAATAGCCTATATATGTGATTGCTCATCCTGAAAGAGGTGATATTGAAGATGATATTGATTTCAGTATTTCATTTGTTACAGCATTTGAAATTTATCAACAGAAAATTTGCTGGAAATTCTTATTATTTTCTTTATTTTTGCGGCCTGTTTACACCTGTTTCTTGAAAAGTGTTCTGTTGCAAAGTTTCCCTTTTGGGGTGAGTCATCACATATAGTTTACATAATTCAAAGTTACATAAGTAACATATATGGGAAACATATACAGTTGAACTTCTTAAACACGAAATATGTTTATCCAAAATCGTTGATAAACAAATATACAGAAAGCATTCCATGTTTTGTTCTTTAAACAAAGAAATTATGACAAACACGTTGACAAGCTACAAATAAAACATTTAGCTAGTTCAAATGTTCTGTCCGTTATCTCATTAAAGGACAAAGGATTTTGTTTACTAAATCGTAAATGACAATAGAAGTATCGAATTAATTTTACCGCACAAAAGAGGCCTGTCAATCAAAGTATAGGATAGGCTATTGTCTTCGACGAAAAGCATAACGCCTAGAGATTTTTAGTTGTGCTTTTTATCGTGTAAACACAAAAGGACTGTCAAGGTTTGCAATTTCTCAAGTGGGGATTATATATACTTATTGACTCCAGTGAATAGAATAAGTAATGGGTTAACAAAATATTTTACTACGGATTACAAAATGCATTGTTATGCACGGACAGAACATTTGAACTGACTAATTGTGTAGGAGGATTGAGAAACATACAGAAAGCATTCCTTGTTTTGTTCTTTGAACAAAGAAATTATGACTAACACGTGCACAACATCAACTAACATGTGAAAACCGATTCACTCAAATACGATATTGCGTGACAATGAAAATATGTTTACGACAAATAATATAGATTCGTGATCATGAAAATGAACGACACAGACCGTAAAATTAGATTAAATCTTATAGGGACCGTTGTTTTGAACCTAAATTCGTTGTATCTAACTTCTGTATTTTGTATAGATATAAGTTTAATAGAATATTGATAACAAACGTAAATTTTAGAATCTGATTCCTGGGAAGAGAAAAACTAATTTTTTTTCTCTTCCCAGCTGTATTCATGGAGTAAAACGTATAATAGCTGAGATAGAGGCGTTCAAAGATTAGCAAGCCCTATATTTTCTGTTGATCGTCTTAAGAATATGCAAAATTATTTCACATTTCCTATCATTTTTTTGGAAATGAAACTTTGCTGGTATTTTGTAGTAAGTACAAGGATTGTGAATCTAAAAAATCAATTCGGCAAGTTACCACCTTGACATGTGTTTTCACCTGCAGCGCAAAATAAAGTTTCTGACATTTATTGCTCATACCGGCTGAACGGACACAAATACAAAATTGCACAATTGCACTAATAGCATTCTAGTGAAGGAGAAAGATCAGTTTACAGATTAGCACAATAGCGCTAATAGCACGAAATGTATAACAAACTGACCAAATACAAAATTGCACAATTGTGCTAATAGCATACTTGTGAAGGGGGGGGGGAGATCATTTTACAGACTAACACAATAGCGTTATTAGCACGAGAATGTATAGGGGTATGTCACAGGCGTGTAGAAAAGTGTTATCCACAATTAAAGGCATTTTACCAAAATGAATAATTGCACAATTGCACTGAATAGTCCAATAGTATGCTTTTTTTTGCTACACATTGCTATTCTGAAATTAGCAATTGAACAATTACACTGAACAGCCCTAAAGTATGCAATTCTATGCTCTTCTTACATTAATAATTCCATTAAATAGCCCAAGTAGTTACTATACTGTGCTATTCTGAAATTAATAATTGCATAATTGCAATTAATAGGCCGAAGTGTGCAAATCAATTGTCTTCTTACTTTTATAATTGCGTAATTGCATTAAATAGCGTAATTAGTTGCTACACTGTGCTATTCTAAAATTAATAATTGCACAACTTGCACTGAATAGCTCGATGTGTGTGCTATTGTATGTTCTTCATACAATAATATTTCCATAATTGTATTAAATAGCGTAATTGTTTTGCTACACTGTGCTACTCTGCTAAATTAATAATTGCACGATGGCACTCAATGCTAATGTATACTTTTGTTTGCTTATCTTTAGACACGATTATCACAATTGCACTGTATAGCACAAAATGTACTGTTCTTTGCAACTCTTAACAATATCACAAGTGCACTGTATAGCACTGCTAATTAATGCTATTTTGTGCAATTAAGTGCAATTATTAATGAGTAGCACACTCAGCAATTGTGAAATAAATAAAACATAATAGCATTAAATTGCTACACAATTGCAGTCTGAAATAATAGAATAGCATATTAGCAGAGCAATTGCTATATGGTGCTTTTCAGCGCTATTGTCAGATATAGCGCCTTCATGTCCTAAACCAGGGACTGAATGTTTTACTTGCACAAATGTATAAAGCACCAGCACAAATGTCATCAATGAAGACAACACATCACAGCCCTCGTTTAATAGTGGCTGAAAGGCGTCAACGAGAATTAGCATAAATAGCTATAGATGTAGATGTAGTTGTAATATTATAAACCTGTTAACATTTATGAAATAGGCCTACTTCTTGGAATTTAATTTTTTTTATCATCGACTTCGAATTTCAAGGAAATAATTATGGAATACATGAGCTGGTGACAATATTATCCATAATATTGATATTTTTTGCTCAGCAATTCGATTCTTCTGAACATGCTAGCCTCTTAGAAATGTGTTGAAGTTACGCTACGAATAGGCCTTGACATGTGCATTCAAGCAGTATAAGGTGTTATGTTTCTACGATGTTTCCAATGGCTTACTTGAGGCGATATAGGACATGAGTCACATGACGCAGCCGGTGATCGTCTACGATACCGAAAGGCAGCCATGCAATAGTTGCCACGGTCACCCTCCTCTGTGTGCATTAATGTATTTGCAGAAGAGCCACCTGTTTGAACAGACGGCGTTTATTATATTGATTTCATTGATAATTGATTTCATTGACAATACAAAATTAGATAAAAGACATATAAATAAATAAATAAATCAACGTTAATTTATATACTAATAGCACTAAGTTTTAGAGTTACACAACATTTCTCATTCAGTACTGAATAAACAATCGGTTTCTAGAAACACCCCCTAATTTTACCTACTGGGTGAATGTACTACATGTAACGCTATGCAGAAACGTACAGGTCAATCTTCCAGGTCAAAACCTATTGCTAAAGACAGACCGCCCGGAAGCGGCCCGCCAAAAAAGCGTCAGATTTATTAAACCAACCAAGGATGTTAGTGCTCCCTTGTGCTGACCGCTGTGTAAACCAACAAATTTAGGAAATGTAGTATCAGCCAAATTATGTTGAAAATGTTATAAGCGCAGAAAACAGCATTTTAAAGATTACTAACTTATCTTTGTAACTCAAAACCCACGTGTCATACGTGTCATTATGGTTTAAAAACGATCGTAATGTCTTACACTTATAATTTTGTTATTGGTAAACCAACAAAACCTAGCAACATATCATCTAGATGAATACATGAGAAACGCTGTTAAAAAGTTGGTAAACCGAATTAAGGTGTATTTCCAATTTACAAATCGATTATTTTTAGAGCTGTTAATCTAGTAACATTAATTGAAACCAAATGCTAGCATCCACGTCAGCTTAATGAGTTTGCGGTTCTCTAAATGGGCTTTAGAGAGTTAAATTGTGTATATTTCTAAGGCTACTTACAATTTAATTTAAATATAATTATTGTGTGATGTGTGTCGCGACTCACGTGAAATTACAATGTGATGGGGAATGATGTAGTTTTGAATCAATCTCATATCATTTTTGAAAATTACATAATTGGTCAAAACACGTAAGCCTACTGGCAAGATGATTTTTTTGCTCTGGTCATTATGGTATGTAATGCTACACCAATGCACCATGATGTCTTTAAAAATCTATGAATGCACATTAAAGATAATTGTATTGTGATTTTATAGACTCTACTTTGTGGACAACACTTTCAGCACTTTTTGAGCTTTGGCTACCTCCCCATTTATCATTCTTCATTGCATTTTTTTATGTATGATTTTGCTCTTATTTGTAGTTGAATGTTGTATTGGAATAATGTTTTTAACTTACCTATTTTGAGCTATACAACATGTTGAACATTTAGCTAACTGATACATTGAAAACACGGCCAATGCTTGAACAAATGGCTATACCACGTGTATCAAAAAAAAATTGTGCACGAATTAAAACTGATTTTGACCTTGATAAAAGCACCAAATCATAATTTTCTTGTCATTGCAGTAAAGAAAATTTAATAAGCTTTCAAATGCAGAAAAAATGATGGAAATCGGATGAAAAATAAAAAAGATATGACCAATTTTGTAAGTACGTCTCTTTTTCTTCCATTCCAATGGGATTTACACAGTTAAGCAAGATATTACATATCACAATTACGGGTTATGGCATTATGATAAAAGCTAAAAGTACTTACAAAATTGGTCATATCTTTTTTATTTTTCATCCGATTTCTATAATTTTTTCTGCATTTGAAAGCTTATTTAATCTGTTTTACTACAATAACAAGAAAATTCTGATTTGGTGCTTTTATCAAGGTCAAAATCAGTTTTAATCCGTGCACAATCTTTTTTGATACACGTGGTATGCAATAGCCGCATAATGGTATTTACTTTAAACGTGTCAGCTACTGGTGAGAAGTCAACTTTGGTTAGATCGTGACTGTTTGTGAAGTAAACCGTGCTGGTAAAATACATTGTGATTAGCTAATTAAGTGTTATGTCTTAATTAATTTGATTTTATGCATCACATCACATACAAATTGTGCATTAAGTATTATAAATACCTACGTTCTTGATCTATCGATTTTATAAGAATTATATGGAAAAATAGAGAAAAGAATAAAAATTAAAATTTGGACGTTTGAAACGGCAACAAATCAAGCTACTCACCCCTAACAGCCTTAGCGGTTATATATTTCTGATTTACTTTACGGTCAAAAGAATGATTTCGAAAAGACCCAATTTTACATTGGATCGACCTTTACAAAATCATGCAGCTAACTGCAGGGCAGATAATTCATCTTTAAACATACAGTGTTGTTGATCTTTCAAACACTAACTTTCCCCTGCTGCTATGATCACTTTGCATACTATTTATTATATTCAGAATAGCAAATACGATCTCATTAAATTCTGAGTGATATTTATAAAGTACAAATATCATGGTGATTGTCTAAACAATAACGCTTTACGTTTATGCAAAAATGGATCCACAGACTTAAAAATATTGTCCTGTTTACATTGTAACAGTACGGTAATTGCAAATACTGATATCAAATATTTTAAATGTTATACTAGGGTAGTGAGGTACTTTTCCCAATGCACGTACTATATCAATTTTTATAAAACGTTGTGACCGTATTAAGGTTGTGTTCGTTGAATCAGTGTGTTATCTTCAAACTAAAGGTCATAATATGCTCACATTATTATAATACAAAGATAGATCCCTTTTGATTTATAGATATTAATTTACCATATGTACAGTATGGACTTGTTCTCTTCCTTTTTCTACATAACAGCAATATTAATAATAGTGTCCATACTTATTAAGTGGTTGGTAAAACTCTCTTTCTCAAATCTAGGCTCTTTGAATGTAATATAAGAATTAATTTTAATTATATTAGTTTGCTTAACCTAAATTAGAAAAAGTGATGCAGCAACGTACATTATGTCACAGGGTTTGATACAAAATTGACATTAAGATGTTATTTACCTAATGAACAAAGTTTAAATAACAATTATCACGTTAAAAAAATGACAGAGTGATTTAGAGATCAATGTATGATATTTGCTATTAACCATCTGAATACGTAATTAAGATTTAACTCTATTGTCGCTTCATACTTTCACCTAAATATATGGGAGAATCATAAACATAAATATACAAAATGAATATAACATAGATTTATGAATTATACGAATTCTTTGCTTTTAAAGTTGGATATCATTTCACACTTATTCAATACACATATAAAAAGTCAACAACAATAAAATGATAATGTACAGAGTCTTAAGATCAGAAATCTAAGATCCGAAGCAAATACTGCCCCACACGGTATTGCGTCCATAGTGTCAGTTAATTTACTTAAGCTGAAATTGAAATCGATTTGTCAATTAATTAACTTGCCTCAATATTGTAAAATAGCACAGGTTTCCATCGTACTACTCATGCCCATTTTAGTACTGAATGTAATACCACACTAAAGCGCATTTAAAATAACGTGATTTCTTATTTTTATGCTTAAAATCAGGTTCTTTTGATTTTGATCTGATATATTGGGAAGGTTGAAACTGTTTATATTCTTTTTACAACAATTATGGTATAATCTGTTTCAGTGTTTTGGTATATCATACGCTCTAAGTTCTACATCTATATAACAGTGTTTTGAAATGGCTAATTATGCGTCTATTTAAATAATCTTAAAAGAGTTATACCAATATTCTACACTGTTTCAAAAACAAAATGCTAATTTTTGAAATTATGTATTTGTTACATTTTATCAGAATTCTAATACGCGCATATACATGTAGTCACAATTGTCATTCTAACTCTCTTGCAAATGGTTCAAACTGCAAGCAATACCATACTTCAATGTGGCCAAAGACATGTCTGTCATGGTTATTTCGTATTTACAGTATTGAAACATCACACACAGTTCAAGTATTACATCTTAATCCATGCTACATACAATTAGGTTTAGTTGGCATGACACGATATGTGATGGTCGACGATCAACTACTTATGCTCTCAGAAGGTTTAATCATACATAATACCGTAGAAACTTCATGAATGGCACGTTTTTCGGTACGTTTTTTTTCTTCGTCTGTCATGTTTATTTGACTGACATTAACTGATTTGTGATATGATGAATGTATTTTTTTATCATATGTTCAGAAAATCAGATCTGTCGGTATTTTGGTAAAGATTATGTTAAATAACTTGACGTGTCATACATTTTATTTCTTTGTTACATTTTGTTTTTCAATTAAGCAGAAATTGCTGTAGGAGTATTATTTATCCAGGGAGGGACTGAAAGCATTTTCTTTTATACTTTTGCCAAATATATGTGCAAAATTATTAATTAGTATCCCTATATTAGATTTTTTCTGTGAAAAAATTTTAAAGAAGCTAATTTCACTTGATTCTGGTAGGTAAGGGTGTCAACATTTACCAAAAAAAAGTGAGCTTGGTTGCAGGGTGGGGAAAGT
>JXSR01S073134.1:13285-25471 GCA_000969725.1 Ophiothrix spiculata
ATATGGAGATTACAAGCGGGTCATCATGTTGCTATTTTAAGAACCATTGGAGACAACACAGAAATGTTAACAATTAAAGAAGCTGTACTGCCTGACATAGAAGAACGAGTATTTCTTGCAGTTCGCACTATGACCGATGGATCGACCAGTTATTTTCTTACCATATCAGGAGTCGAACAAGAGGACGAAGGATTGTATGAATGCAAAGTATTACGTGGAATAGAGGAAATAGCAGGTGATCAGGTTCGAATCAAAGTTAACTATTTCCCGACGGAAGAAACTCCGATTTGCACCAGCGACACGCCGAAATCCCCGTCACTTGGGTCTCTGATTAATCTCAACTGCTCATCTCAAGAAGGATCACCTCAGGTTCGAATCCAATGGAGTCGAACTCATGACGAGTCGACAATAAGCTCCAATCAAACGACGGATAATAACACAGCTTACGCAGAAGCTATTTTCTATCTTTCAGAAGATGATAGAAACGTTGTATTTCAGTGCACAGTGTCTAGCCCCGTTTTTCCAGGAGTTTCAAAATCGTGCATAATTGGTCCGTTTATTTTCAAGACACACGGAACGGGCGTCAGTAACGGTGAACACACTGAGAGTCCGACAATTTTTGACCAAAGTATAAATGACAAAACAATCAGCGTTGGAGAGACACTTTCAAACTCACAGTGCACTCAAATATGTTCAATGTTTGCACCCCATATGTTTCAATGGATTGTTGCTGCAGTAATCGCTGGATTTTTCGCCATATTCTTTTTAATCGTTGGCATTATTTTATATATTAAACTAAATCATTTAAACTCTCTAAAGAAAGATATAGATAATCCTCCAGCAATTGATGGTTTTAGCGGAGATGGTATTTATGATGATGTAGATGTAAAGCCCTACATGACTTTGCAGAGACAACCAGATACGTTAAATAAAGAAATGCACGTTATTGGCTATTATCGTTTCACACCGAAACAGTACGTAGATTGTTGACATCAGCATAAGAAGGATGCGTGATTCTACTCTTATTATATAAAATTATGCAAAAAATTCATACATAAAAAATGTACAAAAATGAAACCAAAACCATTTAAATGTTTAACTACTAGTGAATTGACCTAAATGCATCGCAAACAATGATTCAGATCCTGATATCGAACACCAAATTAATGATCTTAAAGCTACAGTCCCTTAAGATGAGCGATAAAGCGGAACGCCATGTTTACTGCAAGTTTTGGATCACTTACAAACATCCGATCATCACAATTTATACATAAAGAATAGAGTCTCTAATTTATATATAAATCTTTACTAGTGATTACACGTGCACAATCAACTTCAAAACGGCGTCAACAGGCTACCTCAAAATGGTTAACGCTACTTTGTCATATATGGCAACATTTCAATCATTTTCCATAATCCGATTTCGCTGAAATTGGTATCGACGTATGAAGATTTCTTATAGGAAAATATTCACTTCCTCTTTTGTGCTATGATTGATACACACTGTTGCATGTTGTTTGAGGTGGACATTTATTCATTTTTTAACCAAAAGTTCATATTTTACTTCACAGATAGTTGACACAGCATGTACGTACAAATAACTGGAGTGTGTTGCATAATAATGTTTTGAACCCATTCTCAAAATTTTATTTAATTTTGGTTTGTTAATTCAGATTTGTGCAAAAATCAGGGCGCTATAAATATTTCAAATTATTGATTATATTTCATTATCGATAATGTTGTTTGATTTGTGAAGATTTTTGCTAAAAATTATAAATACAATTTTCTTGACATCAGAAGCTTCATTTGCATATCTTATTTTGGGAGTACATACCAGCATATCTATTGTACATCAAAAATTAGTTTTATGAATAGCGCCATCTATTTTGACACTTACAAATAAAATGTCCCTATTTCTATTAGGATCAAACAACAGTCTATCCTAAATGTTTTTATGAGATCATTGGAGATGAAATACATCGATATTAATAGTAATGAAAACTGTACAGATGAGTTTCATATACAGTATACAAAATTATTTAATAAATTTAGATGATAATATTCATGGAAAAAATAAGATGACTAGAGTTTTTAAGTCTTTTGTATGCACAAAGCAGGACTGAAGTTAGTCCCGGTGTAATGAGACTGAGTGTCCCACATATCCAGGAGTCCGGGTCTAATTAAATTACACGGAATAAGTCGCAATCAATGATTTATTGATTGGACATGTACAGGTACGTTCTACACAATTGAATAGTACAAACGAACCTTGTATGTGGCTATGATGTCGCTATACAAATCTTGACTACGGAAAATAATATAGCGTCCGGGAAAACTAAAGTCCTTTTTTGTGTATACGGACTTGTAAAACTAAATGCTATGTACTAACTGATATGAATGAGGTATAATTTTAAAGCTCTACAAAATGTTTAAGAATCCCAAAATTATACTAGAAGCACGTTAGAATATAAAATGTTATTACATGTTATGATTCTCAGCCTCAAAACTGAATTTCATCAAGGAAAAATCCTTACGGCACAGAGTTTTCAACATCATTGGTCGAATATTGTATTATATATATACAATAATTTGCAAGTACACTTTTCAATTTACACCCGGCAATTAAGGGTCGGTTTTTACTTATTCATAGGCAATAATATACATGGTGCGGCAAGTATTCGCTCTTCAAACATTTCCAATAGCTTCCAATGTATTTTCTAATAATATAATAACGCAGGTTTGATGATGGGAAATCGATAACTATTCCATATATTTTGGGATTATTTATATAATCCCTATGGGCCAAACCATAGTCGGCCTTCAAACAAAATTTTCGCTACCAAACATTTGGGCATGACGTCACCAAATATTTGCGATCGAATTTACATACATACATACATGAAAAATATTTTTTCCCGCCATTCCATCGAGATCACGGCGGTTTGTGATGATGATATTTACAAGCAAAAAACACAAAATATATGAAAAGCAAACAAATTAAACAGGAAAAATATGAGTTTTTAAGTTTTTCTTAAATTTAAAGTATAAACCGTTAAACAAACATTTGAGGCAATGTATATGGCAATTCAACACAATGTGCAATTTAGCGCGACATTTTATTTGGCCTCAACTCGGTGTTGAACTTATTTTACTTGAAATCAATCGTCATTTTGACGTCACGACCAAATGTTTGGTAGCGAAAATTTTGCTTAAATGTCGACTGTGTTTGGCCCTCTAAAATATATATTTCTCCTCCTCAAATATGCGTTGTAATGTAATTTAAATACAAAAGATATTTAATAATTAGCGGATGCTTGCTGAAATATGGCACAATATGGTCACTCACAAAAAGGTATAAATACGGCCTTTCTTTTAAACATATTGATATTACCTTCGGTGTGTCTACGCTTGAAAGTTACATTCGGTTCTTGATTCATCTTTTGTTTACAACTTACATAGTATATAGCAACCAGTAAAGTAGGTAAATGACCTGTTAGGGTTGGTTCAAAGTATTTGGCAGACAGAATATTCTATGCAACAACTATCCGTGTTTAAATTATTTCCCCTTATACCCTATAATGCACCTTGGGATTAGAACGGGGATTTGATGATATCGTGTAGAATACTTTTTTATTCGCCACCGTGTCGAATATTCTATCATGAAATAGTCGTTATTATATAGATATGCGTGAGATTGAATAACGAATAAATATTGCACAAAATTGGCATAGAATATTCTATGGGAAGAAGTAACTAAGAACCGACCCTTATTGTCTGTAACTATAATAGCAGATGCAACTGTATTATCAAATATATTCGTAAAATTATTATCAATAATAGTAGCAGTATGCTCTGTGATTCGAGGAGGTTTATAAATGGTTGGCATCAAAGAATGTGAGTAGGCCATGTCTAAATAATCGTGTAAAGGCCTTACGAAATTTTCTTTAAGAAGGTCCAAATTGAAGTCGCCAAAAATATACAGAATTTTTTTTTCTGAAGACAATTTTGAATACATTCCATCAATATCGTGAATAAAATCATTAACAGATGTATGTGCTCTATAACACTCCTCCTAAGATAATTTTACTGTTTGAATTATCAACTTCAATGAAACATGATTTAAATTAGCATTTGATATACAAAAATCTTCACGTAACTTATGAATTTTAGAAATTCGACCTTGGATGTGATTTTTGACTGTGCTCAGCTTCAATGGCCCGTATCTCGTAATTTACTATGCCGGTGTCATGAATGCTACAGTCCTACCCATTTATTGTCCGGGTACCTATATATTTGTATAGTATGTACTTTGTACGTGTATCGATCACACATCAAGGTCACGCTTTACTCCGTTGAAGTCAATGGAAGGGGGGGGGGGGCAATAAAATGGGCAGGACTGTACCATTCATTACACCGGTATTAAGGTACCTTTAGATATGATGGGTCACATTTATAATCCATGTGGCAGCCATATTTGGACTAAGTGAGTTTTTGTTCAATTATATACACGTATTAAATATACAGAATTTTATTTTCTGAAGACAATTTTGAATACATTCCATCAATATCGTGAAAAAAATCATTAACAGATGTATGTGCTCTATATACCACTCCTCCTAAGATATTTTTACTGTTTGAATTATCTACTTCAATGAAACATGATTTAAATTTAGCATTTGATATACAAACATCTTCACGTAACTTATACTTTAAATGATCTTTAACGAACAAACATACACCGCCTTTCTCACATCCATTTGGATTAGCATATTCGATTTTGTAATTTGGCAAGTTGTAATATTCATGTGGTTTAGCTTTAAATCATTTTCCGAGATACCTATAATTGCAAATTCATGATTTAGCGCTTCGATACAGTTTTTCAATTTATCAATGTTGTCCCTATACTTTTATGTTAACATTCAAAATCGTAAATTGGTCATTTCCGGCAATTTTTTGCATATTGAATAGTTCTGGGTTAAGTATGGACATCTGGGAAATCTGTATGTCTCCGCTCCGTCAGTTTTATTTTTGTCGAAACTTTCAAAGCAAAATGAATTTGTTCTTGAACTGTTCTTCCAAATCTACGTCAGAAACAGTAAAGTTGTTAATATGAGATTCGCATTCATTTAGTGACGTGCCCAGGAGTGGTGGGGCACAGTGGTGGGGCACAACCATCAGTTATGATCAGTATGCCTCCGAATGACATAAGACTAAAAAGAAAAAAGTACACCCACAATTTTTGACGTAGCTTTTGAAAAGTGACAAGCAAAAAAAAAGTCTCACAATCACATGGCAAATTTTTGAACGATTTTTAAACATTTAAAACTATTTATTTTTTTCTCTTTTCTTTTGATTTTTCTCTCCTCTCCTTTCTTTTCTATCTTTTTTTATTGTCAAGATCTCCGAATGGGCCTTTTACTCCGACTGACTCACCAAGCTGGGACACGTACCCCACTCCACCCCATTTTGGGGCATGCCACTGCATTCATTTGCAATATCATTAACCGTCACATCAAGATTTTTATTTACATCACTGTTTGTACAATCTTAACAAGTCCAAATTTTGCATTTCAATTCTTTTACTTCGTACACTTTCTATGAACGTACATATTACAATAAACACGTTATATCTTTATGGCATTGTTTTGGAGCAGATGATAAACACATTTTTGTTTAGAAATAGACATCTATAGATAACACAATGCAATGCAACACTTAAATTAAAAGATCGTAAAATGTTTAAAAGAGCCAATAAAGAATTAATGCATCTCTCTAAATTCCAAAGATTGAAAAATCGATCTTTTTGAGTGTGCACTCACGGCAGACTTTTTTGGATTGAAAATTCATTCTTTCAGACTGGAATTTTCAATCCTTGGAATATCTCTCTTACTTCCACGATTGAAAATTCAGTCTGAAAGAATGAATTTTCAATCCAAAAAAGTCTGCCGTGAGTGCACACATCAATCTCTTTTTTTTTTAGAGAGCATGCACCAAAACATTATAGAAAACATCACAGCAGTAGATTTTCAACTTGTGAACGCTATATCTGCCAGCAAGTAAATTATCATTTAGGATAGGCGTACTTTACATATACAGCAAGTGATACGTACTCATAGTTATGCTGGTTAAGGCTATACTGTTCTTTGCAAATATTGTTTTAGGGTAAGTTATGTTCACTGTAAGATTTTACCCACTCATACATTACACTCCATAACCATTTTTGGCATGCATAAAGAGTAGATCTAATAGCTAAAACAATAGCCTTGACTATTGATTTCACGTAAAGTATCTATTCTAAATATGTGACCGTCCACCCCAAAACAGCAGTAAATGTCAGCTCTTGTCACTTTCACTTTTTTAATTATTTGCAAAGACCATGCTTTAAGGATCAAAATGACACCTTAATGAACTTCACATGATTTCCAGAAGTCAAAGGTTGTCAGGGAGTAAAACGTATAACTGAGATAAACGCGTTCAAAGATTAGTAAGCCCTATATATTTTCTGTTGATCGTCTTAAGAATGTGCCAATTTATTTCACATGTCCTATCATTTCTTGAAATGAAACTTTGCTGGTATTTTGTAGTAAGCACTAGGATTGTGAATCTGTCAAAAAATCAATTTCGGCAAATTATGACCTTGACATGTATTTTCACCTGTATAGTAGCGCAAAATGAAGTTTCTGGCATTTACTGCTCATACGGGCTGGACGGTCACATATGGAATATTTTAAATATGGTTAAATTTAACGACTTTTTTTAAAAAACGCTTTAATTTTTTGTAGTTCGAATTACCGATCTTATTCAAATTTAACATGCTTACAATCGAGATACATAATATGGAATTACAAATAATAATTTAGACTGTTATTGCTAGCAACAGCATTTTTCGTGCTTGCCCATAGAATTTAGTGCTAAATGTTACTGTTTTCATGGAGTATTGTATGTCGCCGTTGCTGTTACTAGCATTGGAAGTCTGGTGTATTATTTTAATTCCTTTAAAAGTATCTCATCTACAATCTGGCAATATCTGAACAATGTCTGATCATCTGAACAGCGTACAATTTTTGAGATTACAAAAATCAAGCGTCAATTTTTTGAAGATAACTGTTGACGCCGTTTTAATGATGTTCCATGTTCTTTAAAAGAAAACCAATAGTCGAAACGAAAATATACCGTAATTTAGAGACTCCACATTGTATGTATGCCAAAATTGTGAAAGTCTGCTAAGTGAAAGTATGCAAAACCTAATGAACAAGACATCTGTCCCCTTAAAACGGTGTCAAATGCAGAAAGAAATATGAAATCACAATATATTTTCGCTTGGAAAACTGGAATAAATGAGGTTTCATTTCAAAGCTTTGCCCGAGAATTAAAACTCAAAGATAGTACTTTCCCTTTTCATGTATTTTATTCTTTAGCGTAGATGATTTCTGTAATCTCATCGGTCAAAATATTTAAAACAAAATCTGTATTCATGGTTTTCAGAAACAAAGATATACCAAGCCCGGAATATATCTCGTATTCCGTGATTCATACATAAACCCTACCGTATGCTGCTAGTTATCTATTGAACTAAATAAAGGGTTCATTCATATTTTCTGTAATCGCTTGATTTTGCCCGAGGGCCGGATGGCGCTCAGTATCATGAAGCGATGCTCGTCATCTAGCCCGAAATCACGAACAAAACTTTTTTGGCCATTTGGGCTTCAAGACAAGCTAAAGATAGGCCTAACATTTTTTTTAAATGACTTCGGAAAGGTAATTTTGATTTAAAACACCCTCTCAGATGTTGCGTCATTTTTATTTTTTAGGATTTTGGCCATTTTTTTTTATTTTCATGCCAAATAAGGTCAAAAAATTTTTTTTTTCCTTTTTGGGTCATTTTTTGACCTTATTTGGCATAAAATTCAAAAAATTGGTCAAAATCCTTAAAAATTAAAATGACGCAACATCTGAATGGGTGTTTTAAATTAAAATTCCCATTCAGAAGTAATGTTTAAATGAAAATGATATTTTTAGCCCATGTGGTCAAAAAAATTGTTTTTGGTGATTTTCTCAACAAATGTGATTTGTGGTCAAAAATCAACATCACCATCATGTTCCTTGTGAAAATTCCTTTCTGGAAATGTATACTTTTATTAATTTTAAGCACTTTGTTAAAAAGTTATTGTACAAAATAAACTTGAAAAAAACGTAAAATTGAGTAGCGTGCTTTCCCCCTTAAAGTCATTAGTTCTTACCCATTGGTTTCTACGTGCTTGCAGATGAATCAAATTAACACTTTCCTGATTAGTTTTGGCACACCAACCAATATCGACGGATTTGAAGTTGGAATATCAAAAATCAAATTCGCCAACAAGCGACACCGATTTGCAAAGAACAGTTGATTTAAAAAAGAATTGCATCTGAATTCAATAATTGCTAATTCGTGAACAGCACACTGACGGTACAACGACTAACACCATAATACACAATGCGAGTATCCGGGTTAACAGGAATAGAAGTCCCCTGATCTTACTGTCCGGGTTGTACAGTAAAGTATGCTAACAACTCTCAAGTAACATTGGCTTCACGCTTATGTCCGACTGGTCTATGGGAGGCAGACTTTGATTCCAGGGGACCTTGATTGCTTTTACGGGGACAGGCCGTTGTTCCGACGTGACATTTCTCCGAACGGTTTTTGCTCCGAACGGCCGTTTCTCCGAATGGTTTTTACTCCGAACGGTTTTTTCTCCGAACGGTTTTTACTCCGAACGGCCGTTTCTCCGAATGGTTTTTACTCCGAACGGTTTTTTCTCCGAACGGTTTTTACTCCGAACGGTCGTTTCTCCGAACGATTATTAGTCCTTTGATCCGACAGGTTTTTAATCCGAAAGGCTATTGCTCCGAAAATCGTTAATCCGAAAGGTTTTTGTTCCGAACGGTCGTTTCTCCGAATGGTTTTTACTCCGAACGGCAATAACACTTGGATTCGTTACTACACAGCGCGTGCTATTCAGTTTCAACGTAACGGCACGTACTATAACATTATTTTTTTTTTCAAATCCATAATTCTTTGCAAATCGGCGTCGCCTGTTAATGAACTTGATACATTCCGACTACAAATTGATGAGACGTGGTTCATGTGCCAAAAAGTATCAGAAAACCGATAATTTAATTCATCTGTTGGCATGTAGAAATCATGGGTAGGAACTTTTGATGTGGTGTATATTAGATATCTTTGTATTGAAACAAATTTTCCAGTGACGGATATGTGTAATTAAAGAGTAAAAAATCCATTTTATAATTTTCAACTAATTTTGTGAAATAATCTACTGGTATATTTCTGTACGCCTTCAACAGTTTTTCGTGATCTGAGCTGTGTGTACTGGTCCCTGCAGGGCCTTCACTTTCAGGGAAGCTTACAATATCGTCTACGTTCGTTAACTTCAATATATATTTTGCATCTTCCAATAGTGTTTCATACTTTCCAATGACGTCATAAGGTATGTCACATGGAGAACAATGATTATAGTTCAATATCCAATGATTGTTAGCAACGTGCAGCTTTCTGTGATCGGCCAAAAATTTAACAAAGTCAACAAACGATAAATCGTAATTCTTATAGTTCCCAGGTTTGTCACGAGCAGATCGTGATTTTGGACGATATGTCTTGATAAGTTTTTGGCCAGATTTCCAAAAAACTTTCCGGTTGCGTGTGTCAGTTGAATTAGGTGATAATTTATTATTATAAGCTGATAACGCTCTTGTCAATGGATTTCGGGAAAACATGATAAATGTGTAATTTTTATACATGTTTGGCAGTTCCTTTGCTTTAAATGATTTCAAGCGGCGTATCTTGCGTGCCTTTACCACCGTTTCGTATCCATCATATTGCATTGTCCAGTTTGAAAGACCAGTAAGGACGTTCAACACTCTTTTCCAACTTTTACCCGCCACTTTTGCCGTAACGCACATTACTATTTTGTGCTTTGTATCAACAAGCATTTCTTTCGCGCCTTTCGATTTTAACACTGCCGTAATTGGATCAAGAGGATGTTTGTGGTACTGCTCGCATATGGCGCGTAAATGTTGTTTCCTCGCGTCTTGGACGCTTCGCTGTGAAGCCATGAACTCGTGATCTGGAAGCTCCGTCACATTCTGCTCACAAACATACAAATTAGGAAAAATCAATTAAACAAGTCTCATTCTGCTAAGATTTCTTTACTAAATTAGACTTTTTGGCACATAAAAATTACACAAGAACAAAAAAAAATTATAAAACGGTATATAAAATTGTCTTCTTCTTTTTCCTCCTCATTGTTATAATTTCAACAAATCTGCACTATTTCTGTACTCATCATTTACATGCATGATCAAGTAATGTAAAATAGTAATAAACCAGTGCAGCAAATTGTGCGGGAGCGGGGAGCACCGCTCGCAGGAAGCAACAGAAGAACCTGAGGAAATTGTGCCTTCATGAGAAAAAATAAATGCGAGCTGATTGAGGAAACTTTGAGCTTCAAAAATTTGCTCATGAGGAAAAAATAATAATTTTATGTCCTGGTATAAACAACACAAACCTTTGCTTATTGTCATGTTAGTAATATACTTACAAACGACGTTGAAAGTGTTACAGTAGGTGTCGTCGGATCTCTTGATGTGAATCGATGTGAAACTTTAAAAAAGAAATTTAAAAATGGGGAATTAAGATTGAATGTAAACAAAGCAATAAACAGGGAATGAATGGAAAGTAAACGTAAAGAATAAAGGAAATGAAGTAAATTAGTTTAATCAATATTTATGAATTAGGCATTTTCTTGTAAATTTTTACTGTGAGACATGACAGCAAAGCGCATATTTAAGGGGTTTTATAGTCTATGGAAGGCGGACTCTGATTCCATGGAGAAGGTCTACTAGCGTCATACTCGTTCAACTGAGCTAATGGGTCAGATGGAGAAGAGTGGTTGGTTTTTAATCTGTTAGTATAGGAGTAAGATGAGAGAAATCCCGTGAGCATTTCTTGAAGAAAGCAAGGCAACCATCTACACATCTAAAGTGGGCCCTAATGAATATAAAATGCATTTTTGCCAAATTCTAGACGCATAGGATGGCGCTTTATGCCTGTTTTCAAAATGGCCGCCAAAATTACCATATTTGTTAGTCATAAAAGTCGTACAAAAATACACAGAAATGTATCATGTTCACATATTGTCAGGATTGAGGGCGCTTTCATACCATTTTACAAAATAACTGCCATAAAAGTGTAAGATCAAGATCTTGCGGGAAAAAAAACCCAGAAAGTTAGCAACCTTTATAAGTTACCTTCAAAGGATCATACAGAACGGGAAAAAACATTGTTGCTAAAAATGAAGCTGCCTCAGGACTGTTTTCTGGTCCGTTTTCAAAATGGCCGCCAAATGCCAAACTATCCCAAGAAAACAAGAAATAGTTACTTTTTACATTTAGTTTTCAATAAAAAAAAAACCCACTAAATTAACATGTCGATTTTTAGTCGATGATAGTAGGTCTTGATAGTTGTCGTAGTTATACACACCTGGTTGATTGTCATCTTCGATAACATCAGACTCTGATGACAGTGATGACTCGTCATTATCGATAACAGCAGACTCTGACAGAGATGACTTCATCTTTTTAGTTTTAGTTTCTGGGACTTCTGAATAGACATTCATCAAATTCCTCTTTGCGTTAACTGAAATATGTAAATGTTATAATAAGAAATTATTCATATGTTCTTCTAAGGGGACTTCTAAAATTTATATAGTTACTGTTCATTTCAGCAATTAAACCATCATTCACAGTGAATTAAAGTGGGGTGCGCAGAACGACCAGGCTGCAAAATGAATAATGAATCATTACACTTTTCGAGTAATATATGGTCGAATCCAAAAATAATGTGTAGAATCACCAGGTATACACTGTATTCAGCGCACCAAGAAGGAGCATTCGCACAGGGGACAAACAGCTTAACGTGACTATCCGAACCACGGAGCAATTAGAGTAAAGTTTCTTGCCCAAGGAAACAAGGAGGCGTAAACCGCCTTGCCCGGGGCTCTAACCAACAACCTCTGTATTACGAGACCCGTGCTCTAACCGCTCGGCCACGCTACCCTATTTCATGTCCCGTCTTATAAACGAAAAGTGTAACTTTGTTACTGTGTTTGTTTTATCCGCCTTGGAAAAAAA
>JXSR01S073135.1:18628-31163 GCA_000969725.1 Ophiothrix spiculata
TCATCAGCACTCACGTTTTTTGGTCGAATCATTTCGGAGAAACCCTTCTCCGTCCTCAGCGAGTGGTGTCTGAGATGTGTCTGACGTCTGACTTCCTGTTCTGGACGTTGGTGGTGTCCTTCTTTGATGTTGATAACAGGAAGTCATACAATTTCGGAAGTTCACGGCCCCCGTCCCTATTAAGGGTTGGGTTTAGTTCTTTCTTGATATAAATAGCCTCTCTCACTTTTCTTGGTATAAGTTTATCCTCCCTGCGCAAAACTTTCACATTGCTGCTGTCAAAGTTTTGTGTCTCAGTCTATAGTTGGTCTCCATTTACCAATCTGCTTTTGTTTACCTTCCTTGCTACCTCCATCAAGTAGCCATCGTCCTACAAGAAACATAAACTACTACGAATCCCCGGGGGGAGGGCACTCAGGTATAATGCTGCAGGCATAGCGTGACTAAGAAAAGGGTGAATTAGGGTTGTTTTTGAGGTCAAAAAGTTGTATTAGGTGACACCTTTTAAGGTATCAAAAGCAGCTATTTTAGCTCATTTTCAAGAAATAGGGTACTTTTTCAAACCCTAGTGTTAAAATGGTAACGGTAAATTCCCGATTTGGGTGTAAATGGGTGAAAAATTGTATATTTAGGCTTCAGAAACAATCACCCTTTAAGTGGTGTTTTGAAAAACTGTGGTCACGCTATGCCTGCAACATTATACTTGAGTGTCCCTCCCACGGGGACGAATCAAGTTCATAGGTGCGATTTGAGTTTTTCTGGTTCGTTTGTTCAACTTGTTGAAATTATATTTAAGGTTACCACCGACATATATTTACAATTCTGGAAGCAATGAGGCGATTAAAACAATCGTAATAGTTTACACTATACACATTACTCTCCGCTCGAGTTAATTTTCAGATACAGGTCATATCTGTATTATGTATAAATACGTCCTAAGTTAATACTTTGAATGTTTGTATGAAATTTCCTAATAAAGAAATAAACTTTGTCTAGTGTCATTGTTTGTCACGATTATCGAGTAGTATTCGATAGGGGCGCACCATTAGATTTCCAGGGGGAGCTGGAATTTTTTGTGTGAAAAAAGAATCTCCCTCCACAGGCAAAACAAAAAAATCCCCCCTGAACATGGAATAGGCAGAAAAATAGTAATTTCCAGGAAAAAAATCGCTCCCGAATTGGGCGCGAAAAAAATTCGACCCCGAACCAAACTTCCAGCTCCCCTCTGGGAATCTAATGGTGCGGCCCTTACGTATATCAAAAATACTAAATGAATTATGTAATTAAGTTAGTATATAGAAGTAAATTTATGTTGATAATTTTTGCAAAAGGGCATTATACTAATAGATTGGCATTTGCTCGAATCGATGTCCAAAATAGGAAATCAACATACGGTACTTCATTCTTTATCTATGACATCAACTTTTCAAATAAACGAAATAGTCACGGTATGTAAATACTTGGACCTTGATAGTCCTATTATGCCATTGATGTGTACATAAAATATTTAACTAGCTGGCCAATGCCCTAATATGTACTCTGCAAAGTTTTAAATGTACATATATGCTTTTGCAAAAATCACAAAACAATTCATACAGGTAATAGCCCAGGTGTCGTGAGGACGGTACTTCTAACACAAAAATGAAGATGGTTTTAATGACATTAATTGCCGTTGTGGGGCAATCCATGCTTGTTTTTAGCCAACCGCCAACTGCAATTATTGAACAAGGAGAAATATCGGGTAAAACAGAACGCGTTGTAAGCGAGTACCTTGATATAGACCTAGAAGTTGATGTCTTCTTAGGTATTCCATTCGCAGAACCACCTATTGGTGAAAGACGGTTTGCCGACCCAATACCTAAAGAACCATGGGCGGAGGGTGAGGTTTACGACGCAACTTTCTTTCGCGGTATTTGTGTGCAGACAGGAGCTGGTACTCTTGGGAGTTATAACCAGAGTGAGGACTGTCTTCATCTTAATGTGTATGTACCAAAGCCAAAGGTAAGAATTGGGGTGCTATAACATTTTTGTGAGTGGTGATACATAGACGGGCTCAGGATTTAAAATTTCTCGTGTTCAGGCAAAGTCATGTGGAAAAACGTGACAAAATTCAAGTTCTAAATTTTAACTTATTTGTATACGAGTCTAGAGCTATATTTTTTTTTTTTTGAATTGCTCACGACCTAAAGTTCTCATTATCATGATTGTCTAGGTGTAAAATAAACATGCTATATAAACTTGAAGTTAACTTGTATAGCCACGAACGTGAAAAAAACATAACCCAAGAAGAGGTTTATGTTTAGATATGAGCTAGGGGTTATTCAACATGTTCAACAAAACCAGTCGAAAAAAATGGTGTCATATATTTTCACTCATAGTTTAACCAATATCTAATTATCTATGCTCTTGCTGTCATCCCGGTGTAATGAAATACAGCGTCCGTGTGACTTAAATGTCCTAGCTTCTATTAGATTGTGTGGAACGTACATGTACATGTGCGATCAATAAATCATCGATTGCGACTTATTTGTGTAGTTCAATTAGACCCGGACTCCTGGTTATGGGGGACACTCAGTCTCATTACACCGGCTCCAATATCATTAACTAAGGAGATGCTAACATTTCTTACGTATTTTCCCGGTTCAATGATTCTTTCTACAGTTTTGTCACCAAACATTCTGATTCAAACCGAGTGCATAACTCTTGGAAACATTTAGAAACATTTCAACAAAATCTGTTTTGCCACATGCATTTCAAAGAGCCCAGGTAATTTCCAATGTTTCCATTGTAATAGACCCTAATTTTCTTGTATCTCAACCTTCATTTTCAGCCAACCAATGCTGCAGTGATGGTTTATATTCACGGAGGAGGGTTTAGCACCGGTGCCTCCTATGATTATAGTGGAAGTGGCCTCAGCACTCTGGGTGAGGTTATCGTTGTTACAATAAATTACCGTCTTGGAGCAATTGGATTATTTGTGACAGGTAAAAATAAGAGTCAAAAAAATCAAAGTTGATGACGAAAATCTTATCAAACTGACCTTAAGAGAGCTGTTTTCTAAAAATCAGACCTTTGAAAGTGAAGGTTCTGCTAATAAGACCAAAACTTAAAGCCCTAGGTTTTTTTCTTAAGCGTTTTAGTGAATTTAACTTTTTAATACGGTCCTGAAATAAATTATCAGAAGTTACGCTGCCAAAAACACAGTTGCAACACAATATATATAACTTATAAGTTATCTTATAAGTTATCTTTATCACAAATTAACGTCTTAAAGTTTTGTCGTGTGATAGAAACATTCGCTATCGTTTGTCTTTCATGATGTCATGCAATTAATTGTGTATCATTAGCATTGTCATTACAGCAATACTATAAGATTTTGATCATAATTGTTTTGAGTAAACATAAGTGAAGGAATGTGACTATCTAAAATGGTGTCAACTGCATTTTGTCAAAAGCTTGTTTTTGCCACAGAAAAGCGGATAAAAAGCACATGTGTGCTAAAGCTTTCCTTTATTAACACATCAGGAATTTATCACGAACTTCAACAAATGTTCATAGCAAAAAAAAATTAAGCATTTATGCCAAATTAATATCCATATAACAAAATCAAACAACAAGCTAAATATCATCGTGACAGGGGGCGCTTCATTTCCATGCTTTATAGTATTGCTTATAATATTATAATAATATAATATAATAATATAGGGTATACGATATACGAGTATATCAAAAAGTTTAATTTGTGCCCTTTCTGTAAAATATGGTCATCACATATTGCCGATAATGTTAGGATGATAAATTAATTAATTAAACATGGATTTATCATGATATCCACAGGTGATGAGAGTGCGACCGGCAACTATGGTTTGCTAGATCAAGCAGAAGCCTTAAGATGGGTGCAAATAAATATACACGGTACGTAATGCTTCAGCAATGTTGTTTGAAGTGGACATTTATTCATTTTTTAAGTAAAAATGAGGGCACTATACAAATTCTAAATTATTGATAATACGTGAATATCATTATTATTGCTTGATTTTTAAAGATTTTAGCTGTAAATGATTAATAAAATATTGTGATGTCAGATACTTCATTGCATATCTAATTGTATAAAGTACATATAACAGTATATCATTTCTAAATCTTAAAACAAGTTTTTTTATGAATAGCGCCATCTATTTTGACACTTACAGATAACATGTCCCTATATACGGTTCAACTTCAAACAACAGTGTCATAAGTTCAAGGGTTCAATATGTGTGGTAACAAATTGCAATGCGACTGACAACCGACATATGAAACTCAAAATTATACACATACTTTTTTTCGACATAGCTTTATAACAAAATAACAAATAAAATGTCACACAAGTGCAGCTGATCGAACCAATTGTTTCAAACTTGACTCAAATCATCGATGTCATCCAAAATAAAAAGAGAACATACACCTAAAACAAAAGTGTTTAACGGAGTAAACGGAGCACACATTTACATGCTCCTTTAGCAAACACTCTAACTACTGACATAATTCTCTTTGTTCATTCAGCTTTTGGAGGAGACTCAGACAAGGTGACCATATTTGGACAGAGTGCTGGGGGTGGTTCCGTGTCTGCACATTTATTTTCTCCAATAAGTCGAGACCGTTTCGACAAGGCAATTTTACAAGTACGTATTTATTCACTTGTTTATCTTATGAAATAATTTTTATTTGGTAATCTTTATAGTAAGTTACACCAAGCCACGACCACAGTAATGGATAGCGAAATTGCAGCAGTACCTACTCAAAACATTGTGAAAATTAGTTATTTTGAATAATTTATAAATGATTATTTAATGAATATGTAATAACTCCATTTAAGATTGAATTACTTGCTCATTTTGCATTTCAACAATGAATAGGAGCTGAGTGTAAGGTTCTCTGCTAATGTTATGTTTGATGATTGTGCTAAATCTTTCGAAACTCGCCAATCACAAGTGGAAGCATGTCATAACAGTTCAAAAGATATGTGCTTGCTTCTCATGTAATTATGAAATAAGGACTGGCCATGAATTTCAATAAAATGGAACTGAAAATGTGCAAAACAACACTGAAAGATTTCCGTGAAATTTATACCTTCCAAGATAACATGTAAAATATATGGTTAATTTCTTTTCCCATATACCGTAATCTTTTGCGTTACTTTAATTTTTCATAATAGTAGATTGATTTTGGCGGCCATCATGATTTTCCTGATTACCTACTTCGACAAAACAGTTATATACTTTTTGTCATATTCCAAAAAAGACTTACAAGTTTCATTTCAATTTTTAACACAAAATGCACGAAATGACACGATGTTTGTTTTATATCATATATGGCTACATTTATTCGAATTTTTACTATTTTACAAACAGAGTGGAAGCATGATTTACATGAACTACAGAAGAGTACTTGAATCCCGCGCTTCAGTTGTCGGGTGTACAATCTCAAGTACGCAAGAAATGACACAATTGGGTTTTATATAGCATATAGTTACCTTTATTCATATTTTCATACGTTTTCTATTTTACAAACAGAGTGGAAGCATGCTTTACCTAACTCCAGATTCAGAGTACTTGGATCCCGAGAAACAGCGTGCAGATGCTTTCAGGCTGGGCGCTGCTGTTGGGTGTACAACCTCAAGTACCCAGGAGTTGGTTGATTGTATACGTCAGGTTGATGCTACTGAACTTATTGAAGCTGCAGCAGCGGTATGTGTCCATAGACCCATAATGCATCTTGAAAGTACCGTAAAGTGCGCGAATGACCATATTCTTGAGTTATGCGCATGACGTTACCTGCGCACTAAGTTGTAATATGGTGGAATGCGCATAAATACCCGTATTTGCAGAACTTTCAAGATGCATTATGGGACATATGAAAGTGGTCTATTTAGAAACTCTTTAGATTTCCTATTTTAGTTACACGGCTTTAATTAGGCATAGATACACTTTGTCATTTTAAGAAACTTGACGGACCTTTTATTAAAGTTCCATCCATGTATGTGCTTTTAGTTGTTTGTAATCACGCCAAATAAAGTATCTTGAATACTTTACAATTACATCATCGAATACAATTATAAATGTTTAAAATGTTGCACTTTTGTAAATACGTTAATATTGCCTGTTTGAATTTCCTGCTACAGACGTTCTATTATGCATCACCTGTTGTTGATGGGAAGTTCTTCCTCGAATCACCGTTAACATCTTTACAAAAGAACGATTTCAAGAAATGTCCCATGATAAATGGTTTTACTAAAGATGACGGAACCCTTTATATTCTCGTCTCTGAACTCGGCGTCGGATATTGGGGCAGTCCTACACCGCCGTATGTGTCAGAAGAAGTATTCGATAAGGAGCTTGATTTGTTTTTGACATTGCAAGGTGCATACAATAGTGACCTTATTAAAGATAGCATCAAACAAGAATACGTTAATTGGGCAATCGCGGATGACCCGGAAGCAGATTACTTTGAACCCTGGGCAAAATATGCGGGTGACAAGGGATTTGCATGTCCATCAGTATTGGAGACCAGATACCATGCCATGGCTGCTAAAGGCGCTGACTACGGTGTGTACCAATACCTATTCTCCCATGTCCCTTCTGTGAGTGTCTGGGAAGCCGATCCACTATTTGGGGGAACAGGCTGGCTGGGAGCCGGTCATGGGGAAGACATCACCTTCGTCTTTGGGAATCCTATTATTTATAACACTATGACTGACGAGGAGAAAGATTTATCACAATCAATGATTACATACTGGACCAATTTTGCTAAGACTGGGTAAGTTTTTAATTAACTTTATTGGAAATGCCCTTGAGGGATAAGGATACTAGTATATTTCTATTTACTCGCGTGCATATCAAACAAAAAGTTGTAACTTGATGTTTATCAATCCTACAAAAAATACATCTTGCTGTTTGAGGTAAGTAGTCACTACGTAGTCAAAGAAAGTGCTTCACTTAACAAACTTGGAAAGTTAATTTTTCAAAATCAATATATAATGATAAGCAAGGTGTTATTCACTCACCGAAGCTGACGTTTCATCCGTCTTTGTCTGACGAATTTCGCATTGTTAAAGAAAGAAAAAAAATTCTTTAGGCTAATCGCCAAGGAAGGATAACCCAAGAAAGCCTCTGATGAAGCTTATTTTCATTGGGGTCCAAGATCTTTCTTTTAATTGAATCAGTTTTGTTGCAATCCTTTGACGATGCTACTAGGTATCAGGTTTTTCCATCATAAAGTACACTCACAATATCATACTTGTAATTCTGCAGCGAATTACAAAATATTATGAGTGGATACAATTATCTTTTTGTTAAGTGCTTTTGCATAATGCTGACAATCAAGACGATGATGATGACAACGACGACGATATCAATTACGACCATGACGACGACGATGACGATGACGATGACGACTATTGGTGAGCTCAGAGTCTAACGATTTCATCACTGCAACATCGCTCGACGTCTACCGATACGCAGTCTTCAAAAGTTATAGCGCAATGTTCGTAGCGCGTGTAAAGACTGCGCATCGACAGATGTCGTGCGATGAAATCGCTGTGAAATAGTTTGACTCTGATTGCACCATATGACGACGATGATGACGATGACTACGACGACGACGACTACGATACTCGATGAGCATGAGGAGGACGAGGACGAGGACGATTAAGATGACGGTGATGATGGAAAAACAGGGGGAGAAGAAGGTGACAGTCACCTATAAATAATGAATTTAATAATTATTACAGAAACCCTGGTAAAGAATCGGATTCATCGATGCCATATGATGATGAGCGAGCATGGCCGGCTTTCACAATACCTGAATTGCAATATAAAGACATCGCTGTCAATTTGACAGGTGGGAGTGGCGCAAGGGCTGACCAATGTAACTTCTGGAATAAGTACATTCCGAAACTCACGACTTTCTCAGGTATGAATAACATTAGTAAATTTCTACTTTACCAGTTAAATTCTTGCATTTTGTAACACATATGTGTACCGCCGCGGCAAAAGGGTCCAGTTGTCGGCTCGTACATGTTGCTCCTTGTAGCATATCTAATGTATGGTATTTGTATACATCAGATATGCTACAATGAGCAACATGTAGGAGTCGACAACTGGACCCTTTTGCCGCGGCGGTACACATATGTGAAAGATACAATATGCATTTATTTCCTCCTTTTTTCCGAGAGTCCTCACTTTGTAAAAGTCAATACAGAATGATGGATTTTACCCCTTCATTGTTTTTTTTTCGCATTGACTGACTTGATTTCAAAGAAAACAACTTTTCAAGAATATGTTTTAGGGTCCATGTTAATCTTTCAAGTTTGTTGTGTGCAAATGAGAGTGTACATGACCATAGTTAACACTAGGTTAAACACCATCGCTAAATAGCTACTAAAAACCAAGCCATGTTAATTAGGCAAACTATTTTCTCACGAGGCATCCAAAGGCCCTACTCTAAAAAGCTTGAAATTGGGCTATGGTGTAATAAATATGAAGATTTCATATTACATTTTTGAATTTTAAAATACCTTGTTTCAATTTTTTGACATTTTATTGAGAAGTGATTCGCCATAAAACGCCGCCAAAACCGAAATGAGGACAGTATGACTTAATTTCCTTCAGCGCAGATAAGATGTTCTAGATGATTTTTCTGGTCACTTGTTGATGAAACTCACACTAAATGTGGTGTCACACTTTAACCCGACAATGCCCGATTGTTCATCTAAGAATTTTAAATATGAGAAAAACACGTTTCAAAATTCCCCTTTAATCATATAAAACTATAGGAAAGTCATTTTTAATATCAATATCTGGATACAAGTTGCAGTATTATGTTCTAGTATTCACACTTGATATGTATTTTATTGCATATTTGCAGCCGATTTGGATACAACCGAGAAAGAATGGCGAGAAGAGTTTTACAGATGGAAGTACACAGACATGGAGGACTGGAGAGACGCTTTTGATAAATACCAAAAAGAAGGAAATAAAATGAAATAATAATTGGAACTGATTTATTTGAAATGGAAACCATATGAACATGATGAACTGTATTTAACTTCAACTCTGTATACCAAAACTACACGACCAAACAACACGGTGTTTTATTTACATGTTTGGTCAAACTTTAGGGGCGGCTTCAAAATTAACCGGCGGTTTGTCTGCCGGTTCTGGTGGTTGGCTATTGTTAATGCGATTGAACCGCCCAGAAACGGCAGGTAACCGCCGGTTGAGTTTTTAGTCGCCCCTTATCAAATTTCTATATGCTTACTTTTTTTTTTGTTATGGCCATTTGTTGAATTAAATTCGGGATCCTGAATTTAATTCCACATGCATTAGTATAGGAAAACATAATTATGCTTTTTAATGGTTATAAATCCATATGTGAAATCATCCAAAGGTAAAGTGCTCAACCATAAAGGGAGCTTGAATACAAAATTGGATTTCTACGATATAACTACATAGCTTTACAAATTTGTTTCGTAAGGCCCAATGGCCTCACTCATCAGAAGCACATAGCAATATGAGATAAAACAAAAATATACACAGTAACCCAGAAATAATTTGTCACAAGATGAAGAACAATAGAATTACAAAAAAACGGGATAATAAACTATATGTTGCAGCTGACAAAACCACAAACTTCTACAAACTCGAACCTGAATCATACAATAATCTTCTGGATAACAATATCACTAAAGACTATATATAAGAAAGCACCATCAACCTCTGAAAGGACAAACACGCTAGAAGACAAAAAGATAGCCGATAAATTAGAACTCAGTGACAGAATAGACACGAAAGCACGGACACAAGCATTTATCACTCTTAAAGATCACCAACCCAACTTTGACAATAGACCAACTTGTAGAACCCATGTAAGTCAGAAATTGGCAAAATCAGTAAACAAATTCTGGAACGGATAAATAACAATATCATTATCTCTACCAAAAAGTCTGGAAGAATACATGGTTCACCAAAGCCAACAAACGAAACAAGTGTGCATTTATTTCCTTTGATGTATGTGAGGATTTACTGAACAAAGCGCTTGACTTTGCAGCATCATATGACACCATTTTAGATGAAGAAAGGCATATTATCCATCAGGCAAAGAAGTCATCACTTTATGACAAAGGAAGTCCTTGGTGCAAGCGTGGTGAAAATGATTATGATATAACCATGGGTAGTTTCGATGGCGCCGAATCATGCGAACTGATTGGACTATATCTATTATCCCAACTTCAACACCTGGATATTAATATTGGCCTATACAGAGATGACGGGCTTACCATTTGCCAAGATTAAACACCTCGCCAAATTAAACTTCTAAAGAAGGAAATATGCAAGATATTCAGTGAAAATAATCTCAGAATAACAATTGAATCCAACAAAACATCAGTCAATTTCCTGGATATTACATTAAACCTATCCATCGGATCTTACTCGCCTTACATGAAACCGAACAACACTCCTCTGTATGTCAGTCAGAAAACTAACCATCCACCGTCGATATTGAAAAACATCCCAGAAAGTATTAACCAGCGTCTGTCTAAAATATCCTCTGATGAAGCTACTTTTAACAAAGCCAAACCGGAATATCAAAATGCGTTGAACAAAAGCGGATATAACTATGAACTCAAGTTTAAGCCAAATGACAACAACAACAACAGAAATAAAGCCCGTAAACGAAGTCGAAACATTACTTGGTTCAATCCACCTTATAGCGATAATGTATCAACGAACATTGGAAGAAAAAATTTCCAACTTCTAGACAAATGCTTCCCGCCTGGCCACATATTGCACAAACTTCTAAATAGGAACACTGTCAAGCTTAGTTACAGCTGTATGCCGAACATCAAGCAAATAATATCCTCACACAACAAAACTGTTTTAAAATGTTTAATGGAATCTGAACCTAAACCAGACGCAAACCCCAAAACCTGCAACTGCAGATCTAGAGATGAGAACACATGCCCCCTGGACAATAAATGCCTAACTTCCAGCATAATATACCAGGCCACAGTCACGCGACATGACACCAATACTAAGGAAACATATGTTGGATTAACCAAGAACACGTTACAATGGGCATATGTCATCTTTCAATAATGATGAAAGAAAATACGCGACAACTCTTAGTGAATATGTTTGGAAACTAAAGGACAAAAATGTGCAACATTCTATCAAATGGAAAGTGTTAAGCAAAGCCAAAGCATATTCAACATCAAGCAAACTGTGTAATCTGTGCATAGAGGAAAATACTTTATCATCAATAAACCTAATTTATCTTCACTCAACAAACATAATGAACTTGTCAGTGCATGCCGTCACAGGAAGAAAAATTTATTATGTAATTTTAGATAGACTATTTCCATAGACATATTGGCAGTATTGAACTTGTATTTTAATTATAATTGACATTTTGTTACATCTATTGTTTGAAAATATGATAATTATCCTTTGTTGCTTGTGATCAATATCCACTTCCAAGAGATGAGCTTTTATTGCATTGAATATTGATCTTAGCACAGATAATTATCCTTCTAATACGCCGGGACAGTTGTGACGTCATAATTTATGCACACCACAAACCCAAATGACCTTTGACATGATATCTATATTTCCTTATTTATATTTATTTCAGCTGCAAAAACATCCATAACAAATAAGTGAGCTTGATCAATGCATGAGCAACAATTTATACGATTGGGCTACACATACATATATTTATACAGAATTTTATAAACTTGAAAATACTGCAAAAACCAGCAAAATTTAATCGATCCTATAGGGCTTTCAACCAGGCCCCTGAAACTTTATCCCCATATACTTCATAGCTCATTTGATTACTATTTCTCAATAATCGCTGGTTAACGTTTCTTTGCTGATCACGTAATCAGTGGCTCCAATTAAAGACTAATTAACGAGAACACACAAAGAATATTAATACTGCTCAAATATTGACAATATTGATATTGTCCTTGATGACGGTGCAGTTGAGCTTTAATGTGGTACAAAATGTGCAGCATTCTTCGTTGTGTGTTCTCGCTTTTGTAACATATTACGTTACACGTTATATTACACATTTTTTGAGTTCAGTCATCTCTGTTACTATGTGCTATTATAGTTTACATGATGTGATATTGAATGTACACACTTGATGAAACAGTCACAATATATTTAACCGCGTCCTTGGTTTTTGAGGAAATAATTGTATAAATAAAAAATAAAAAATCATTTGTTTGTTTCAACCAGTTAGGAGGGAGGTGTGTACAGAGTTTCAACAGCTTTGTGAATTTATGCGGAGTTTTGACAACCAAAAATTCCATTACATTGTTTTACTTTTATAAATGTCTATCTATGCTCAGTCTAGAATTTACCAAAAACAAAACGTCATTTTTCCCTCTTTTTTTTTAGTGGTAGGCAGGCCTACTAGCCTAATTGCTATTATCAATCTGCAATGAGATCTGCATTCTCGGCCAGCATAGTTGTTGGTTTTTTTCAAA
>JXSR01S073136.1:42833-53308 GCA_000969725.1 Ophiothrix spiculata
ACATGCCGGCCTATTATGCTGAAGGTTGTGATTACAAGCCAGGACGGGACCCCTGTCGTTATTTTCGTCTTCCAACTGAGAAAAATCAGTCTGAATTGTATTTTTACGTGTGCCTATTGTGTTAATACGTATGATTAGTGGACATAAGAAAAAGAAAAGAAAGAATTCTTTAGGTTGATAGCCAAGGATAACCCAAGAAAGCCTCTCATGAAGCTTATTTCCATTGGGGTCCCAGATCTTTCTTTAGTATTCAGTTTTAGTACAGGAGGAAAACCGGAGGACCCGGAGAAAAACCTGCGGAAGCTAGCATGGACTGAAAACCAAATGCACATAAAGCGCCGGGCGCGGGACTCGAACCCGGGACCTCATTGGTGCAAAGCTAGGGAAATACCGCTACACTAACCCGCAATGACATGATTATTTGTTTGGGTCCAAAACGCACATGTTGGGTGATTTACTTAAATTATGACGTCACTACTTCCCCGGCGTATTCTGCCTTGAAAAAGACTGGTTGTATCTGATTGAAATATTGGTTTTGCTCATTAGTTGTGTATTTATGCTTATAGAATTTGGGAGATAATATACCAGGTTTAATTCTCTGCACTGGCCACTTATTTTGCTTAAGTCAAATCCAAAATCTAAGTTTGAACTCATTTTGTTTTATATTCACCATTCGCCATGTATATGAAAACATCAGTTTTATATACAAGTACCACCCCAGCACCTGTACCCCAGGCTATGTCTCATAAACTTTAGAATTTCTGTAAAGGGTATCAGTATGGCAAAGAGAGAGTGTACGATAAACTTGTGCATAATGCCCGGGGGGGGTACTTAGTACAAAAGTGGTTATGGGGACGTGCCGCAAATTCGGGTAGCAAAATCAGGCTCTCTGGTATTTCAATCAGTCCTTTTTCTTCCCGAAATGTGGTATTTTGATGGGTCACTTTTCAAAATTTTCCAAAATTTGCGCCAAATGGTGCAAATTTGGACATTTCTTCACAAAACTTTAGCCAAAATAGCGCAAATTTGGGCGGAAAAAATGCAATTTTTGATCAAACTTGACTCAAATTTGAAAGATTTGGTATATGGATGGGTCCCTTTTTCTTGAAAATTGGTATTTGGATGGGTGGCTTTTCAAATTTCCCTGCGGCACATCCCTACCCAAACCAAACTTGAGTACCCCCCCCCCCCGGGATTTAATGTGCATGGTATTTATAGCTTATATTATTTAGCACTAAAGATTGGGAGACATAAGATGTCAGTCACAGACTACTAGTTCAAGACAAGTTGTAAAAATGCATTTGGGCCAATTTAAAACATTGACGGAAGGTACGGGTATGTGCCACCCTCAAGACCCCCTTTTCAATCCTCCTCTTCTGCTCGCCAAGATGCTCATTTCAAGAAAGGCATGACGGGGTACCACAACATATCTTGAAATTCTTTTAAAATATTTGCAACCGTTTGAAACAGACTGGGCAATTCTCTTTAAAGGTAAAAATTTTGTGCAAGATACTTTGAAAAAATGATGTATAAAAGATAAAAAATTAAACAAAAGTACGAAAGTTCACTTTAAAAATACCAGTTTACATAAAATGTTTTATTTAAATCCGAATTCAAGTTTGAACAAACAGTAAAAATGAGAGAATTTTAAAAAGAAATAGAAAATATTTAGAGGAAAACAGTTTTAAATTAAATGATAAAAAAGACCTTTGCAAGTTTGACACACCCTAAAAATCTCATGTGTGACAACATAGGAAAGGAAATTGCTAGATTTGCTTTGCACTTATTTCATATTTTATATCATGATGCAATTGACCGATATTTGTTGAAAGTATAGGAAAACAATAAAATGATATCTAATCAAATTATGAATTGTTTCTTGCAGATTGGCTATCGTAATGTCCAGACATTTGATGACGATTACTTATACATGTGACAGATGGATTGCATATTGGAACAAAATGACCAATGGATATCAATGGACACAGCAGCAGGCCATAGGGTGGTGGCTGGCACCATGGACCCTTTTTGGGATCTTTGATGATAGCAGGAAGCAGTTTGAAGCACTTGGATTAAGAGGATAACAATTTTCTTGACTTTCATTATTACCATAATGTCCAAGATACCACACCAACAATGTGGGTTTTCCATTTTTGTTATTGTCACTAGATGAAGAGAAGAGATGTGGACAAGAAACAATGTTCTAAAGTTTTTGAGGTAAGTATTTTGATAAGGACTCATCCAAAAAATGTACTTGTCATTTATTTAACAAGCAGAATTCAAAAGTGACTTTATGAAAAATGTGTCAGCTTGGCGCTGGAAACTTGGTATAGTATTTTTATGGATTACAAGGGCACCCAACCCAAATTGGCACTAGTTCATTAAAGCATAAGCTTAAGATCTTTCTTTCAGGTTTTAAGGGGGTGCTTGTGTATTTTCAACTATTTCTAGTGGGCAGCCAGATACTGCATGGCCACTGTTATTATTTTAAATTGAAACCTCATGAAAATATAGCATACTGCCCTCTTTTGCTGGCTACAACTTTTCTAACATATTTCTGTCCTCGGTTCCAGTGTGTTGTGTTCTTTAACATGATGGATTAGTGGTGGTGTACAACAATAAACGCCTCCAAAATGACCCTTAAGTTAGTTTTGAAAAACAATATCTTTTTGATTAAAGGTATGTGAAATGTGGAACCAGCATTAGTCAGTCATTGTCTCAGAATCTAGATAAATATTTATTTGCTCCCTATTGCATGAATTCTCAGATCTATTTAGTCTCGTATGATTTAGTCTTGTATGAACACAAATTAATTTGAACTCTAATCAACTCAAAAAAATACTCAATCTTCCTCAAAAGGTAAAGGTAATGTCAATCTCCATGTCCTTGTCGGTGCGCCAATTTCCGGGGCCCAAAATGAGTGACCCAAATTTTTAGATACTTTAGTGAGACGACTCACTTACAACAAGTCTGTTACTTTCTCAGCTTCAAAGATTTGTGGTATGTTTTTGAAATCATGAATGAGAAGCATGAGAAGCTCAAGTCTCTCAACTGAGTCGAACTCCACAAACTAAATACCTGATGGTGAAGTGTCAAGAGCATCATTACTGATACTAGCACTAGGACTATGGTGCTGTGCCACATTTGATTGAATTTGATTTCATTTATAGATAATCCAGTTACATACTTATGCAGAATTATGCATATTATGTAAGGCAATCTTAGTTTACAGGTTGCATGTCATGTGGAATTGTGAAGTGGAGGAAGCATACTTCACTGTAAATCACAAGCATGTATTTAACGTAGAACCAGTGGCTTGTCCAGAGGGTGGCTTTGGGGGTTGAAGCCCCCCCCCCCCTCCATAGAGTTGCAAAAATTATGTAGAATCAGCCTAATTTTGAGGAGTTTTGACACTAAGCCCCCTGCACAAATCAGCAAACCCCTTAAGGGCCCTGTCAACCCATTTTTAACCCATGCACCTGTGCTGGGTTCATAGAACCATGATCTGTCTATCTATCCTGCTATCTATCTATCTATCTATCTATCTATCGGTCTATCTATCGTCCAACATTCGTAAATATGCTTCTTCTCGTATACGCTTCGATGGATTTTCGTGAAACTTGCACAGGATGATCCTTGGGTAGAGGGGTATTTTGCGACCCGAGGTCATCGGGGTCAAACAAGGGTGCTTTCCGAAATTCTTTAAAACGCTTCTTCGTCCACAGATTTTGACCGATTTCAACAAAACTTCGGTGGAGGCATCTTTGTGAGGGGCTACCTTAGGGGTGTTAAGTATTTTTTGATCGAAGGTCATCCAGGGGGTCATTGGGGTCAAGAAAGGTCAAATTATTTACAAAATGATCAAAAATCAGTATCTAACCATAGGAAGGTGCTGGAATTATGGTTCTTGCATAGATAGATTGATAAAAATAGATATTTATGGTACCCTTGACCCCAAAGGTCAAAGTTCATGGGTCAAGGGTCAAATAATTAAAATGCGGATATGCAATGCATACAATATTAAGTACATCCAGAATTCATTCTGAACATGGTGTGGCCATGATTCTCGAGTTCAGTCCCTATGACTACCGATCGGTGGGACGCAACACTGGAGTCGCAGACGGGGGAGTATCGGTCATTATGCTCCGCTGAGGGCCTCATCATGATATTAATATACAGCTTGAACCAACGGGTCCACACGGTTCCCCCCTCTGTGTCATCAAGTTGACGTCCGCGTCCACCCGGTGGTCATATGGCTGGCTGTGGACATTAGGAACGGAGCCCGGGTCTGTGTGGTATCGGTTGGTTCTGGCCGTCCTGTGATGGGTCTAGGGGTCAGTCAGGGGTACTCCTATGGAGGTGTTGAAAATTTTGCGACTCAAGGTCATCCAGGGTCAAAGGAGGTCATTTTCAAAAATCCTTTACATTGCTTCTTCGTTTACAGATTTTGACCGATTTCAACGAAACTCTGGTATTATTGATGGGAGGTCGTCCAGGGGGTCATTTGGGTCAAGAATTTCTTTTTGCTAACAGGCTTTAGTGCATGGCTCTCTGCACTCTTAGAAAGCCAGGATCAAATATATGAGACAAAAAGGATCAATTTTGATCCTTTTTAGGTATCAAATATGAGCTTACCCTTTAAGGATCAAAGTGATCCAAAAATAAGGATCACAATTCTTGATCCAAAAAAAGGATCAAATATTTCTTATAAAAAAGATTTGCCTAAAAATATCTCACTGAAGTGAACCTAGCAGGGTTTGAACCCACGGCGCACGTACACCATATAATTTACGAGACCATCGGCCAAGGGACAGGCAGCTGTCAAGTGTGGTGAAATCATCGTATTTATACAATTGTATACATTCCCGGCTATGTAGTGGATATGGGGTGTACTCAAATATGAGACAAAAGATCACGTTAGATCCAAACGCGGTATCAAATATGAGCTCATCCTTTCCGTATCAAAGTAATCCAGAAATACGGATCAAAACTTTGATATTGTAATCAAAAAGGATCAAATTAAAATGATCCTAAAACCGGATCAAAAATGATCCTGGTGAATTTGATCCATTTGTATATATTGATCTGAAAAAGGATCAAAACGATCCACGTTGGATCAAAAGTGACCCTTAAAGGATCAAAATAAAATGATCCGGAAAACTACTCGTATATTTGATCCCAGCCTTCTAAGAGTGTGGTTTCAGAAATGGTTTTTGCTTTGTAACTCAGCAACGGATAATTAGATTCAAATAAAAGTATACATTTCTAGAAGCGGATTTGCATTTATTTATTTTTGGACCAAAATGTGTAATTTTGGACCTAGGGTCCAAAAATCATGTTTCTGGGCCCACACTTTTTACGTGAAAGCTAATTAACGTTTGATTAGGTAAAACTTTGAACCATTTTACTTTTAAGAATCTAGAAAGCAATATCTAGGATCACATTTCTCAAATTTTTGATTTTTATCTTATTTTTTGAAATATTTGCAAAAATAGGTAAAAAAATGTCACATTTTGCCAACAATGGTGTCAGGAGTAGGATTTGTAGACATTTTTGGACCAATTTTTGACAATATCTCAAAAACTAAGAAAATATCAAAAAAATTCAAAGTTTAGTTAGCTTTCCCATAAAATTTTGGGCCAAAACCACAAATTTCTGGACCTTTTTGGACCTTAGGGCCAAAATTTCACATTTTGGTCTAAAAAAAACCTGGCCATGATGTTCAGTATGCAAATCCTCTTCTAGAAATGTATACTTTTATTTGAATTTAATTATCAGATGCTGAGTTACAGTGTGAAAACTATTTCTGAAAACAAAGGGTTGACAGGGGGCTTAAGCTCCCCGCAACTAAAAATCCTGAGGCATGCCAGTGAGAACAGAGGTATAACTATCTTAGTGATGAGTAGTCACCACTACACATATTTATGTTCTGCTCTAAAAGTCTAAATATGCGTTTGACATTAAAAAAAGGTAAAATGAAATAAAAAGCCTGCATCTACACAAAACCAGTGAATATTGCCTTATCATTAAGAGGGTCAATCTAAGTTCACAAGTTCACATACTTAGGCCTACATTTGATCATCATCATTTATTCCCTGTAGGTTCTATTTCTTTTTCAATTTGTATGAAAAGAACGATTAGGAAAATATTTTATTCTAAATCAAACAATGGGAGTCATTGCCCTAGACAAATGGGCCCACCTTAGCTCATGGGAGTCACCCAGCAACACTTTATGATTACGATTTAGCACATCTATTTCCTGCCTACATAGGATCAATTTCTTCTGTCTATAATTTAAAATAGTGAACTACTTGGCATTTTTTATTTTATTTTACATAATGCCATTTCAATTCAGGAATGTGTGGTTTTTAAAGTTTTTCATTTAAAATTCAAAAATTGCAGTCTAAATATATTTTATCTAATGATTTATGTCTGTGATTAACACTATTGTTTTGTTTCATGGCAGCCATAATCTGTTGACTCTTGAATACCTTTCTTTTTGTTGTGGTGTAAAAGTAAAACTTTCCTTTTTGAAAAACGTATTTCCAGCTGCTCATATGAAAGCCTTATAATAATACAGACAATATGTGGTTTTGATTAACTCACTTTTACATGACATTTAATGCACGTTAAGGATTAAACAGTTTTCCAAACTTTGTGGAATGTTATTTTTACATTATGATAATCATAAATGTTCTGAGTACTCCATAAAACCACATATTTTTAAACCTACCCAAGTCAGCATTATATGGTGCAGTGTTGTATTTATTTTTAGAATTGTACCATTCTTGAAAAAAAATGATGAATGAGACCAAGGGTGCATTCTCACTTATATTTGGTACCAGGTCATGATACTCGATGTTACATTTAGCCCATTTCTTTGCTCAGTGAGAACATATATTTTAAGTGGGCTCAGACCTACATGCAACTCGGATGTAGATCTGAACCCACTTAAAACATAAAGTTGCCAAAATGACAACAAAAGTGATAGTTTCTCTTGCAAAATAGTTGATGTTCACACGCAAATTCAATATTCTGAAAATATACAAGGTTTGAATGATTTGGGGTTTGTTACTTCATATTTCCAATTTCCAGGTATGTGGGCTCGATACCACATTGGCGTTTGGTACGGAAGGGAGTAATTTATTCCGACTTTATTCAATATATAGACTCTGACCCAGACCTAGATCCGAGCCATATGTTCATGGTGGAACGCAACCCAAGTCAAGCCATGTGGTGTAATATATGGAAAGTGAAATTGAACAGTTTTAGAGCTAAAATATGGTTTATTATCAGAGAATGGCAAACAGATGCAAGAATAGATGTGGATATGGCAAAATTGGCACAATCTAGCTTTTAAAGCATTAAGACGTCGTGGAAAACATCGTAATTAGTAGGAAATATATGCTACATTACATTTTCCATATAGAAAATTTACGGAAGCAAAGTCTCTTCCAAGACTCTTTTATAAAATAGGGCAGGATATTTGAATAAATAAGTCATGAGTTCGAGCCTTGCTGCAACCAACGAGGTATGCTTTTGGGAAAAGCTTTTAATTTTGATTGCTTTGTTTGCTCAAGTGTATTTACCCTTTGCATAGTCTTCAATTTGAGGGCCCCTGGGCACGCCAATGATAACTGCCCGCCATTAATTATTATTTCAAAAAGTCTTATTTGTAACTCGAACTCCGTAGTAGTACTTATCTCATCAATAACATTTTATGAGAGAGAGTTGATGAAACCCAAAAGATGTGAGTAATTTCTTTAGCAGATTCCACAGCTATGTACCTAATGATGTTTCTATACATAGATGTCTTAGCTGATCAACAAAAGTACAGTTAATTGGGATGTGGTGATAACGCAGTGCCAGACATCATACTAATTTGTGACTATTAATCACAAATTGCCAATAAAAACAGCATTTTTCATTTGGAGCTAGCTTGAGTGCAAGATGCCCGTTTAGAGGGGAGCGTGGCCAAGCGGTTAGAGCACAGGTCTCGTAATACAGAGGTTGTGGGTCCCCTGTGCGAATGCTTATTCTTGGGGCGCTACATACAGAGTATATCTGGTGAGTCTAAAAGTTGTACATTCTGACAAAATTGTGATTTTTGCAGATTTGAAATGTTCATGGAAACATTGCATTTGTTAAAATCATTGCAAAGTATCATTTAGTGTTTCAGTGCCAAAATATTTGAAAACCAACACATTTTTTAGGTAGATGAATCAGAAATTTGCTTAAAATTGTAAACTTCCAGGTTAAGTTTTCTTAATTGTTATTTGTTTATTGTGAGATGCTGCCATGCTTCAAAGAATTATAACTCCATTTTTTCGGTGTTGTAATAATTTAAAATAAGTATTCTAAAGCTTAAGATATATCTTAAGTTCTTTTTGAATCTGCAGTTAAACAATACTAATCAGGAGCTGACTTTACAGCAGATTTGTAGTGGATAGCCACATTTCTTGAACACATTTTGATCCCAGAGTAATGTAATTTTGTAGATGTTTTGATAGATGTTATTATCCTGCCTTCAATTATTCTAAGTAACCAGTTACAATCCAATTATTGTGCATCTATTTGTAGCTGGCTGATGAAGCGTTTTTGCATCTGGTGATCAATCAGAGAGTTACACCTACTTATGCAATATATCTCTTGGTCATGATATTGGTTATGGTTGTTATTACCAGCGGCGTAGGTAGGGGGGGGGGCAAGTTGCCTCGGGCGCCACCTCTAGGGGAGCGCCAAATCGCCCCTACATGAAAAATAATTGGACCAACAACAGGGGACATACTGCTGAAATTAGCAAATTTTTGCCTAAATTTTTTGCGCCCTCTGCCCGCCCTTAAGATTTCGGTACTTTTTAGCTTAAATAAGTAAATATAACTGCAAAAAACGCCAAAACAAATTTGCGCGCTTCGCGTGCTGGAAAAAAATTAGGCAAATTTTGGCAGAAAATACCCATTTTAGCCAAAAAAGAGGAGTTTTTCAAAGCTGTTGGAATTTTTTTTCGGAGGTGGGGTGTATCCCCCCCCCCCCCAGTTTCAATTCTTGCCCTGGGCACCAGACACCCTCGCTATGCCCCTGGTTTTTACGTGGGGGTTGCAGTGGTGGATCTCACTAGAATAAGTCCAGTCCGCTTAGATTATAAATGCTGGAGCGACCAGCGATCTAAGGTTGGGCGAAACTGTAACAGATACATTTAGGTATTCAAATAAGCTAAAGAGTTGTTCATTACAAATCAACAACTCTGCATCCTTGCGTCCTCGTATTTTTATCATGTGCGGTGGCTTACGTGCCTTTGTACAGCCCTGGTAGACTCCTGGTTAGCTATTTATATATATTTACAAGTCCTAGTCACCTGTTATTATTTAAAACATGATGACTTTGCTTTTTAGATTACCTTTTTTACTAAATCAGTGTCATTTCCCAGAACCCCTATAATTGTGATTTCAAAACTCAAAACATTGTCTCAAATTCAAAAATAGTTTTGTCTGTTATTTGTATTTTCCTTAAAAAAATTATCATCGTAGGTGTTTTTGTTTTAATTTCAAATGCTGCTTATAGCATGTGGAAATATAAGTTTGGCTAAGACCTTTCCAAATGGTAGCAGAGCAGAACCTTTTTCTCTAAACTATATGGTTTGGACAGCCTCAATCCACACACTGTCAAATTAGGCGTAACTGTTAATGTTGCTTGTAAATGGTGCATATAATTTATCCAATACATAGTTTTTGCCTACGTAAATGTCTCTCATCACAGGAAAAATGACAACATTTGTAGTAACAATTGATATGACATCTCTGAACTGAAGCATTGGAACAGGTCTTTGTGGGTGGTTTCAGCATTGAGGCTGTTAATGGTTGCAGAGGGTGAAGTACCAATATTGTAGACAATGATTTAGGCTAAATAGGGACTTGACCTAATGATATTTGCTACATATTAGGTATCAGGCCATATAGATAGAAAATGTAATATGTTTCCCACAAGGTTTTAGAATATAAGAAGAAGACAATTGTTGTGCTTTTTTGTATAAAACCCCCCCTCTAAAATGCTTATTTAGCATCAAATTTTGATTTTTATCATTAGGCAGAACAGAACAGGAAAAGAGATATCTTTTTATTTTCAGCGCAGTGTTAGACCATACTTATAATGATCACAACTAAAAGGTTTGATTAATTACAACTAAAAGGTTTGATTAGTTAGTTATATAAAATGCATACAGCTATTTTTCAGAGATGGGCATCTGGAATGGACCAGTGTATCTAGGATAGTTTTCCTTGTAAAACAACATATTATGTTATTTCTGACTTTTAAATGTGTTTGCACTAGTATTTATACACTCTAAGAAATGACCGTATTTTTACGGTAGAAAACCGGTATTTTTTAACGGTGAATTCCCGTAAGAAAATATTTACGGATGAAATGTAAATTTGACGTATTTTTACGGGATTTTACCGTAAATATGTGGAAAAAACGGG
>JXSR01S073136.1:78289-89645 GCA_000969725.1 Ophiothrix spiculata
ATATACATTGCACCAAATGTTTGTTACTGGTTCATACTTTAAATTTGATGGCAAATATTTGGTGACGTCACAACCAAATGTTTGGTAGCAAAAATTTTATTTTGAGGCTGACTATATGTTTTCAACCTTACTTATTAAATTAATGCAGCCTATTTTTCAAATTGTATCGTTAATTATAATTCTTAATGCAGCCTACTCGACAGATTCTAGGATGCGTGACAATAATCCATGTACACCCTGAAACAGGCTAATCGGGCTGACCTAAATATGTGTGCTTGAATTGCGACGAATTTGCTGACTCCAAATACACAAAAATATACGAGTCACTAAGTGACAAAACAGAAATGAAAACAAGTCATTTTATCTTACCATGCTTACATTTTAAGCTTAAGGGTAAAGGGAATCCATCTGCTCAGGAAAATGTGAATCCTAACTATTTTTTAATCATGAAAAGATAAATAGTTTCCACTGCCTTTGCGACTCGAACCATGGATTAAGGCAGGGGTTAGTCATGCATTACGAAGCGAGAGATCTACCGCTGAGCTATCAAGGCAGCATTGAGATCGTGAACTAAAATCTAAAACATAAACATCAGATTGCCGTATTTTTCTTTTGTTTACATAAAAATTGCAATTTTTGCCTCATTGAAATGCTCAATTTGTAACTAAATTATGCGAATGCGTATATCAGAAAAAATGTAGATACTTAAAACAGGCAATTCACAGCTCAAACAGGGCGAACTCAGAGTCATAATTCACGTCCGGATTTTCGGGCAAAACAATGCGGGTTTGTTACATTATCATTCAAAATCAACTCAGCATATTTATAAAATATTGTTTGTAATTCAATAAGAAGTATCAAGCCTACAATCAGTCAAAATTTGAAACCAGTCGAATTGTTTGAACATCATGAAATTATGAGGTTTCGGCGAAAAAGGGTCAACTTTTTCGAAGCAGTCTTTAGGTGTCATTTTGACCTTGATAATGGACATGAAATCACTAGTAAAGTTTTGTGTGTAAACTAGACACTCTATTCAATATGTACGCCAAAGATTTTGATATTCTGATAGGTGTAAGTAGGTTAAAACTTGCAGTAAACATGACATTCAGCCGAGCGAGACGTTTTAAGGGACTGTAGCCTTAAGCAAGGAGCTGCCTCACAGTGAACTTTCGTAGAATTTTCACGTACCGACTGCCGCAATCGGTTTGCATTTTGAGTGTGATTTCAATTGTGATGGTTGTTTGCAATGGAAGTGATTGGAAATGTATCTGATCAAAATGATGCATTTCAAGTATGAATTCAGCTTAAAATGTCTCATATCACATGTAGTCTTTAGTTGCCAAGGCAGCCATATATATTTAGGATTAGAGAAAGAGAGGTTTTTTTAAAGTGGAGCAAAAATGCAACTTTTTTACTTATTTAATTTTACAGTACACTCTATATACCAAAAAAACAAACAACCTTGGTGCCTCAACCCTCCCCCCCCCCCACACACACACACACCAGGCCCATAATGCAATGAATGCATTTTGTTTTAGGGTTACACAGACTCAGATAGCAAAGTTAGTTGGTCCAACATTGGGAATGTTGGCCAACATTGGCCCAACTAACTTTGCTAGCAGGGAAGTGAAAAAGAGCATTATCACTTGATTATCACTACATTTTTTATTGACTCTTCAATATCATATCTTCCAAAGGTTTCAGTGTGTAATTTTGTCAACCAAAATGATCACTCAAAGTCATAATCAATGTTGGATTCATTTCAAATTGGTCTATAATTCTGATTATCAGTTTCCCGCTGAGATCTATATCTTATTGAATGAAGGAATAGAAATCTGCGAAGAATTATATACTTTGTGGCTAAAACCATAAAATCAAGAACAGGATAGTTGGTTACAATTCAATCATTTTGGATGTTGAAATATAACAGTGAGGATATAAGAAGAACCTGAATATTTGTTTCTAATCAAAAAATTATCTGATAAGGTGACACCACAAAATAGCTTCCCATTGACTTACTGTACAAAATGGCTTCCTAAAAACACCCGAAAACTCAATAATAAAGCAACTGGTTGCTTCAACACTGCCTTTTCTCAGATGATTATGATCTCTTCTAACACAAAATGATGATAAAAGTACACCATCAAGGCAAAAATTTCAAGATACTGGACGCTGAAGTAATAACGGCCCCTATCACTGACAGCCGAATTTTGTATTACCAGAATCGAGCGCAAATTAAGGAAAAACCTTTAAATTTTACCAAAGTAATATGGCGATCAAAAATGGCATCAGAGCATAAACCTTACTTTATAATAAGAACAAAATATTGACCAAACATTCCATACGTTTGAAGTCCTTATTTTAGAAGGGCAGTCAATTTTGCTGATTTTAAAAATGCCGGATTGCGAGTGCTAATTATTTAAAGCAACATTCACATTACTGTGACTGGAGTGTTGTCAAAAGAAACAGGCCTAAACACACACAAATTTATATCGTTTGTAAATAACTTGTGTACATCTGTATCAATAAATTTGGTGACTATGGTGACTATTAGAACATGTCTTTTATTTGCAAACTTACATTATTTATTTTAATGTTATAACATTTGGTAAAGTCATGCTTCCAAAGGAGCTTTAACATCTAAAGTCATCTGAAAAAAACCTTTTCATTCTGGGCGGGACCAAATCACATCGTGCGTGAACAACAAACCAATCAAATCGATCATCAAGCCGCACAGCAACAGAACATATACAAATCACGCGAGCTCACGAGTATCGCGTGAGTTGCGTTTGAACTTTAACTTCGGCGCACAAGATGCGTAAAAATGAAAAGGTTTTCTTCATGTGACTATAGCACTTCTCTTCTGGAATTAACACTTTTGCTTTAATTACGGAGCATAGAAACTAAACATATTATTTACAAATATCTCAAGCCTGATGTCCAACTAGGGCAAGCCAGTATAAGGCAGGACTGTAGTATTGATATCATAATTTGTTTTGTGATTTTTGCGATATATGCATTTTTGATAGATATCAATCGATTTGGTTTTCTGAAAGTATTTTTACTGTAATTACGAAATATGAAACTTTTGAAAAATAAAAATACAAAAGAATATTTTCAAAAAATAAGAGAAATTTTGAAAAACAAGCTGCAAAGCATCAGATACATATCGAAGATTGATGTGGACTTGGTCAATAAAGATTAACCAAATAGATAAAATAAGTCATTCACCTGGTCAGGGTGAGTCGGGTTGGTCATTTCATCATGGTTAAGCCTGGCTCACACTTTGACAAATTCACAATGAAGGGTAACGAATGCAAGTCATGGACATAAAGCAACAACAGCAGACTGATAGCTCAGCAGCCTGTGGTGGCTAACGAATTAGTCAGCGTAAAGTGACAGTAACACACAATTACAGGCAGTAAATTTAATTTGAAATCCACAGATTTATGTCGCTTGCAATAAGGCCAAAAAAATAAATTGTTTGGTTGTCCTCCACAACTATTTTGAGCAAGTGCGGGCAGGCAGATTTTTTTTTTTTTTAGATTTTTTTTTTTTCAAATTTTTCAAATTCTTAAAAGTCAATGCTACACCAAATTATGGCCTCTATAAAGATGCAAATAAGTCTACTCTACCAAAAATCTCTTTATACAGTTTAAAAACAGTATTAAAATGTAAACAAAATGAAAACAACAACTTGAAAAATATTTTCAAAAGATCATAATTCTCAAAGAATTTTTTTTTTTTTTTTTTTTGAAATCTGAAAATAGGCACAGTGTACTTTTGTACAGTAATTTTTTTTCCAGTTTCGAAAAATAGGGGCGGGCGGTGGAGGACAACCAAACAATTTTTTTTCCCTTTTATTTTTTTTTTGTGGGGGGCCTAATTATAACTCCTATTCGCCATAGTGTGAGTCTGCCTTTAAGATTTGTCAGGTCGGGTATTGACCTTTGAGGATAATCGCTTATGGTTTATCCCAAAGTCCTAAGAAGAATACGCAAAAGTCATTATTTCAAACCAAGTAATAAATAATGAAGTGATAGGTTTGGTGTCAATATCTTCTAGTTCATAGTACCCAGGATTTATCTGTTTTGACTCCCGTAGGAACAATGTAATATTCATCCCCATATTGCATGCATGGACTAATTTTAGCCATAATATTTGTAAACGTATTCAAGTTTGTAAAGGCGAAATCATACTCGGCCTCCAAACAAAATTTTTCCTACCAAACATTTGGTCGTGATGTCACCAAATATTTGCCATCGAACTTAAAGTATGAACGGGAAGCAATCATTTGGTTCAATGTATATGGCAATTCAATAGCATAACAGTGAGGATATGAGAAGAACCTGAATATTTTTTCTAATCTAAAATTTATCTGATAAAGGCTTGTATGGAATCGTTTGTTGTTGTTGGTTTTTTGATATGAAAGTTAAATTTGAGCTTATGCGTTTCTTTAAAGCAACATTCACATAATTTACTGTGACTGGAGTGTTGTCAAAAGCAACAGGCCTAAACACACACAAATGTATATCTTTTGTAAATAACTTGTGTACATCTGTATCAATAATTTTGGATCTGTATCAATAATTTTGGATCTGTATCAATAATTTTGGTGAATATTAGAGCATGTCTTTTATTTGCAAACTTACGTTATTTATTTTGATGTTGTAACATTTTGTAAAGTCATGCTTCCAATGGAGCTTTATAACAACTGTAGTCTAGCACTTCTCTTCTGGAATTAGATGTTTGTGAAATTTTATTTGGTCTCAACTCGGTGTTGTCGCTATTTTGTTTGGGGTCACTCGTCATTTTGACGTCACGACCAAATGTTTGGTAGCGAAAAATTTGTTTGGAGGCCGAGTATGTTTTCGGCTTATGTATTTTATTTTAAGAAAAAAATCTATAATGAAAGACGTTGGATAAATTGAAGTCTTTCATAAAATACTGATTTGGCCAGGAACAGTGAGGAAAGCACCGATGCGTCAAAATGTTTCTAAGTTCCAAGATCTTCTCAAATAGCGACATATAGATCTGTCACCTAATTCATAACTTCTACATTGTTTTTATTTTACAGTATTCAATTAAACATATTTTATATATCATCTTTAAAAAATCAGCTCCAGAATGTAAGTTTAAACCTTTTGCACAACAAGATTTGGACCAATCAGATAACAATGTCTTATACTTTAAATAATGTGAGGTATGATAGTGCTATTATATTGAATTATGCTGCTATAGATTTAGATATGGCGATACCAGACTCGGTGTCATTTTAATTCTGGCATGGAGACTAAATTGGGGTATTCTGATTTTTTTGATGATTTATCAGATTGCAATTTGCGAATATTGAAAACATACACCCACGCATTACATTCGATTTGCGCAATATTAGCATTGAGTAATAATATATCTATGTGTAAATCAAATCTCTGCACCCGCAGTTGATTTTGGCAGGAACCAAATGAATCCAAGTAGCCCAATATTCATTGTTGTGCCCAGCGGGGCCGGTGGCTTTGGGGACTTAAGCCCCCTGCAAGATTGTAAAATCACCCTGTTTTTAATGTTTTTACCACTCAGCCACACCCCTCATAATCAGCAAATCTCCTTTAGCCAATCCCCCCTCCTCCCTCCCCCTAAATCCTAAATTTGTACCTCAGATGGATTTACCAGATAAAAGATCAAACAAAGCTCTTGGAGATAATTTAATACATATCAAAAGAGAAACAATTTCATCAAAAATAATTTGATTGGCTATCACAGGTGTAGAAACAAGATCTTTTTAAGTTTTCAAACTAGAAATACTGTTTTCATACCACTTTTTTGCGCCGGCGTAAACAATTAAAGTAGGTAAAGAATTGCAATTTTCTCCAATATTCCTCAAAATCATGGAAAACTACTTGTATAGGTTATATTACTATAAACATGTTCTATCGATTCAAGTAAAGAAATATGTAGGTAAAAAATTAATATATATACCCAATATGCAGTCTGGTTGGTATAGTCTGGTATCTCCTTTCTATATCTATGCATCCTGGTCACGTGCAGCCATCTAACTTTCATGCTGAGTAACACGTGACCGTAACAAATCGGTTTTGGTTTCAGAATTAGTTGAATTAAAACTGGCCTTATTTCTTGTTCGTTTCAGGACTGACCATGACACTGCCTCAAATAAAGTGAAAGAATTTGATATATCTGTCTGATAATCAAACCAGAGATTGCAATGGGTTTATTGGAGCACAAACATGAGTAAGTAGTGAAGGAACAACTTCTGATTTGGTTTCAATTTCATTACTGATCAATTTTGATTTCACGTGCTCTTCAAACTACTTTTACTGACTGACTGAAATGTCCAGGCCTATGTGTGTGGCTGAAGAACCACATCAGGCTGACATGAACTTTGCCAAGACACTCGTTCCTGGGCAACGGCTTAGCAAGGCATCATCCCTAGTGCATCAGATCTTCCCCTATAATCAGTGTTCCCAATAAGCTTTATAATGAACAATTGCCTAGGAGTTCAAAAAATGAGTGCAATAGGTTTTCTGAAAGTATGTGAGATATCCACTTTTCCTGCTTATTTAAACAAGTGATATAGGCACAAGCTCAAGAAGATACAAAGCCCCCCTCTTGTAATTCACATAATTCATAATTGACTAAACATCTTGGCCAAAGCAGAGTGTGGCTGGAAAGAACCAAACTGGACTATTCCATCTAGAGATGTACATGAGTATATCTTATGCTGTGTAACATGTAGAGTGACACCCTTTAAAACCCTTTAAAAAGGAGCTATTCATGAATCCACTTTTCATCCTCAAGTTCACCTTTATCCTTGTTTTTTTAGCTTTTCAAAATCCTTGACTAGAATCTATATTACAAACTGACAACCTTACCTGAATCTGCGGCCAGCCTCAGTGTACTACAGTTAAAAGAATGTAATCTGCACCCAAGTTTTTACCTAATTATTAAATCTAATTATTATGAAATCTAGAAATTTGAATCATTTCTCACAAATTGTGTAGGGTTCTAATTTAGACAGGTTTTTGTCACAAAATACTTGGGGTATTCAGGTACAAGGTAACAATTAGCCTCCTTCAGTGTGCAAGTGTCATCCTTTCATAATGCATAATTACACATGTTTGTGAATAATTATTCTGTTGAAGAGATATTTTGCTGGTTCTCATAATAGGAGTTTTACACTATAGTTATAACCTTGAACTAAAATAAACAAGGATTATTGTTGACTGATCATCCCCAAGAAAGTTTTCTTTTGTTATGATAATTAAATAGACAGTATATCTATTTATAACCACTCAACCCCAGAGTGCCGTTTCATTGTTGTGATAATTTATTTCATGTTTGTCTTTTCCAGGGATGGGTTAGGCCAACTCGGGTTTGATTTGGTAGGTAGGGGAATTTGAAGTGCTTCACACAAATTTAAAAATTTTCTATGGAAATTATTAGGGTAGGCCTACATTGTATACAATAAATAAATGTGGTATTTTGATGCATGCTCTTTTCAAAATGTTCTAAAAATGACACAAATTTGGGCATTTCTTAATAAATTGTGTGCCAAAATTGTGCAAATGTAGTTTAAAAAATCAAAAAAAATTGACCTAACATTTAGGAAATTGGGTATGCCTATTAAAATAGGCCTATTGATAGATCCCTTCTTCTTGAAAATTGGTATTTGGATGGGTGGCTTTTTCACACAAATTTAAAACTTTTCTATGGAAATTATTAGGGTAGGCCTACATTGTATACAATAAATGAATGTGGTATTTTGATGCGTGTTCTTTTCAAAATTTTCTAAACATGACACAAATTTGGGCATTTCTTAATAAAAATTTGTGCCAAAATTGTGCAAATGTAGTTAAAAAATCAAAATTTTGACCTAACATTTAGGAAATTGGGTATGCCTATTAAAATAGGCCTATTGATAGATCCTTTCTTCTTGAAAATTGGTATTTGGATGGGTGGCTTTTTCAAGTTCCCAGTGGCATGTCCCTACCCAAACCACTCTTTAGTACCACCCGGGAATATAAGAGACATTTGACATAACAAGGAAGTGTAGGCCTATATAATAATATTGCATGAAGAAATGTGCAAATTTACAAATCATGATTAATGGGATATAAGAGGGGGGTTGTGCCGCAAATTCATGTAGCAAAATATTGCGGAATTTAATTTTCGCAATATTAATGTCAGAATATTATACGTAATCTATATGAAGGCGAACTAAACTAGCGGGGTGCGCGCAAAGCGCGCACGCGCATCCCCGCTAGTATGTTACAAACTGTAAACCATTCGATCAAATGTGCTCGATCAATTAAAAGTCACCTCGTCCTATTTTTTCAGCTTGCAACAGGAAACTCTGAATTAATTGTGAATGGCCTTATAGGAATTTTTAAAAGCTGGTAACTTGAAAATTAATGGTTGGAATCAAGTAACAATTTTCAGCATAAGTTTTTGTTGTACTCTTCCTTTTACTTAGCAAGAAAAGAGGTAAGGACCATGAATTGCACCTTTAAACTAATTTCACACGCCAGCTAACATGTGACAGAGTGACACCCTTTCAAAAAATGTCCTTAAACTATCTGTGTCTAGTTTACTCTCAAAAGAGCATAATTATTTCTTGTTAATTTCAGCCATTTTGGCCATGATCCGGGCTCCAAAATGATGTATCTGTATATATTGATCTTATCAGATTTGACACAATATAATGGGTTTATTGGGGCACAAGAACAAGTAAGTGGTCATGGAAAAATTCAGATTGTGTCAATTTTATTATTGTTCTGTAGGCCAGCAAGTAGTATGGCTAAAAGGAACCAAAATCAAGCTGTGATTAAAGCATAAGAACAGGTATAAAAAACTTAACAAAGAGTGTGAGTGAAAAGAACCAAATCAGGCTAATTTTGTCCAAACCCTTTAGAAAAAAGGTATCCCGTAATTCATCTTCCCATATTATGATTATAAATTTCAATCACGTTGCTCACGTTTTATTCATGTGGAGATTGACTATCTGCATGCTGACAAACATGTGAGAGAATATCTTTTCAAAAAATGTATAAATCCAATTAAAAGAGGCCTTAATTCTTTCTTCTTCAATTCAAAAGGTAATAATTATCTTCTTCATTTTAAGATTTTGACCATGTGGTCTCCTAAAACGGTGGTCACAACTCGTCGTGCATTTTTTTGTTCATACAATTTTTTTGAAAGGCCACGTTCTCTATGTTTATTTCTAAACAGGGAGTATGCATGTTTATTGCACGGTGTACATGCGTTGTGCGCAAGATACGCCTGACCGTGAGTGTCTGCATGCATCGTATGTTATGCACGTTGTAAGTACTTACATCGTTTGTGCAACGAACGAACTCCTTGCGACTACCATATTGTGAAAAAATTGCAAAAAAAAATGCATGTTCCTCATGCTCTAAAACTGCTACGTTGTGCCTGCAAGCTCTAAAATTCGTAAAATGTCAGTATCTATAACGTACAGTACGCACGATTTTATCTACATTTTTGCACGCAGACAGCACATAGGTGCACTTACAACAGGTTGTGACCACCGCTTTAGTGAAAGAAACTTGAGGTATCGTATCAATGAAATGGTTTATTGGAGTACAGAGCATGTGAAAAACAGCTAGTTGTCATTTTTTTCATTTTTGTTAGGCAAAAAAGAACTCTGTCTCAGGTTCGTCCGCGCATAAGGTTAAAAAAAAAAAAAAAGGTTTTCAGGAGATTTTTTTATTTTTTATTTTTTTCTTACATCGAAAGATAAAAAAAAAAGAATAAAATTTGGCCACTTTCCGCGTAGCGCATAGCCTTTTTGACTAAAATTCTTTTTTCCAGAAATAGGTCAAAAGCTTAAATCAGCATTATCTAATTTTGAAGAGAATTATTGAGAAAATGGCTGATTGTCCAATTTTTTTATTGAATTTTGTTACTGTCCAATTTAGATTTTCCATGATGAAAAGGTACTTTTGCAGTGCAGCTTATTCAAGAACAAGGTCAGTAGTTAAAATCTGCAAAATCTAATTTTAAAGAAAACAATCTTATATAAAAATCTCATTTACAATATTGGATTTCTTTGATACAGCTACATAACTTTACAAATTTGTTTTGTAAGGCCAGAAGGCCTCGCTCTTCAGAAGCACATTGCAATATGACATTATCCAAAAATATACACACTATCCTAGTATCAAATAAGTCACATATATTCCAGCTCCCTTTATGGTTGAGCACTTTACCTTTGGATGGTACCATAAAATAAATAATTTAACACATTTTTACTTATATGTTAGAAACATGACATGTTTCAGCCGTAAACTTTCATATGGTTAATGAGAAAAATATGAGGAATATTTGATATCAAACTCTCAGAATGTTTGAAAAAATGCTGACCAAATCAGACACGGCTATCATAAAACATGGGGTGTTTTATATGTTAAAATGGTTCTTTTAACCAGCAGTTGCAAAATCTGTATAGCGAGACTTTGAAAAATATATAATTAAGGTCATTAAACAAAGAATTATGATGAATTTTGATGCACATCAGATGAATGACACATTTTTGGTATCTATTAAGGACAACTTTTGACCTGTTCATATATGTGTCATTCTTTTTAAAGGATTAACATTTTTGATATGTAATAAAAAAAACAATGAGGTCACTAACTTTTGCGGATTTTTGGTTGCAAATTTGGTTATCTTTTTATTTAATTACTTTAAAATGTCAACATGTTCCTGTACAATATAGAATAAATAGTTTTGATTGAGGGTTCACAAATCCATTGGCGTCAGAAATATTGAAATTGATATAAAATATATTTAAGTTTATAATTATAATATGCACAGTTATTTTTTTTTTTCATTTAAAGGGCATTGGACAAGTTCAGCATCATCCCCAAACTTTTCCCTTTGAGCATTTTGAGATTTTTGCATCATTTGAGGTATTAGTGGTAAAGGGACAGCATGCAAAGTTTCATTGTCGAATTCAAACCCTGTATATCAAAATATTAAGATATTCTTTTATTTCTGATTATCGTTATCAACAACAATAAATACTGCCCTCTAGAGTTGAATTTTTTGAATTGGTCTTTTCGGGACATCTAATGCAAACTCCAAATTTCTTTTGATTTATCTGCAGTCTATTATGTAAAAGGAATGTTTTACAAACAAATCTTTGGCGCTTTCTCGATATAAAGCATCAGTAAATACGTTTAGAGAAAATTCTCATACCCAAAATCAACAAACAAAATAACATTCAAATTTTTGACTTTTCTGAAGGTTTTATCAATTTTTTTCTGATATCTGGTAATTGACTGTTATTTTCTAACATATGAAGTGTAAATAATCC
>JXSR01S073137.1:15782-26472 GCA_000969725.1 Ophiothrix spiculata
AGATTAAAACTACGGTCCTTCAGTGACTAAAATGTGGCTATAATAGCTTAATTAAAGTCACTTCATTTTCAAAATTTGACCTTTAACCTCGGTAAGTATTGATCATGTGTACCCTGAAACTCTAATTCTATGGTACTTGGTCTGTAGAATATTTTGCATACTTGTGAAATCTGCTTAGGCCAAAAAAAAAAAAATGTTTGGTTGCCCTCCACCGACCGACCCTATTTTTCAGCCCGACTCAAATATTGTTTTTTCTAAAAAAATATGCAAAACTTACCGAAAACTACAAAAACAAATGTTATGTTTTTTGCTTTTTTCGATATTCAACCTTCAAGATGTTAAGGATGGCCCAAATCACTACAAGAAGTATTTGATTGTTTTGATTTGGATGTCGCGGGGGAAGTTGTGAAGGCTAGAGCGGCCGATCGACCTAGCAGTCCATGGAGAGTATTAAAAAAAACATAAAAAAAAAACCCAAAAAACCCGACCGACCGACCCTCTCTGAAAAAAGCTGTGGAGGGCAACCAAAGAAATTTTTTTGGCCTTATTCATGTAGAATAAATCTGGCATCTTCCATATGGCAGAAAAATATTTGAAGTTATTTTGGGAGTCAAATGAATGATGTACCTTCTTAGGATTTTATTTTAACAATTATTAATACATGTCAGTCCAGTAGTATAATAAATTGGACACCTTCCATATGACAGTTATTAATTTTGTTAAGATTTTCGAAAAAAATTGACCTCATAATATATTATACAAAATTAATATTGACTGCTTTGAGGGGCATTGTTTAAATTATTTTCCCGAGGTTTTGAGGTCTCCGAGGGGAAATTTTTTTAACCATACCCCGAACAAAAACCAGTCAATATTCGTTTTATATACCGAATATATAGATTTCTGTCCTCTGGTTGGTCATGTTGGTTTAAGGGTTTTCTCAGAGATGCAGTTGCTTACGACTGGGGGATAACGATTTTTTCCATAAAAATTAAAAAATCATGAAAATGTTTGCATCAATTTCGTGCGCAAATTCAATGCACACTGATCGCATGCTTTACTAACGCGTTTGGTTAATCACGCACCGCATACCTGCGTAATATAAACGCGGGAAATTATGCAGACGCAGATGTGCTATCAAAGTAATCAATTTTATTTAAAAAATGCCAGTTTTGGTAATTTTTCTTGAAACTAACCCGGTGACTATATTTTTTTATATCAGTATTTTAAAGTACGCAAAAAGTGCTTTAACATATGTAAAAATTAGAAAAATAAATGGAGCATTGATTATGACAAGCACACAATGATCGACATTTTGGGGCTTTCCCTATACTTTGTATGGTAAATCGGGTTATTTTTTTGGGAAAACATGTACTTTTTGAAATGCCTGTATCTCAAATACGAGCACGGTGACCTATATTTTTTTTTATTTAAGATTCGTTATCAGCACAAGTAAATCTACCAAATAGGCCTACTAAATTTTAGTAAAGCTAGAGTAACGCGACGCAAAATACATTGAGCGAGCCTAGTGAAAAATATGCCCCGGGCATAGAAAATTTATAGGGCCTAGTTAAATCCAGGCCCTCACTTTTAACCAATCAGAGAACAGGAATCTATATATGAGGTATAATATTTGTATTATATACCGCATGAAAACATTCTTGTCATTTGATTGGTTGACACTGCATTAGACTGTCAAAAATATTTGGTATTTTTCCTGCTTGACATCATAGCCGGGCATTTTTTGTCAATAAAAATGTGATATTGCCCTGACGTGACGTCACCGCAGGGCGATTTCAGCTTTTTGTTTTACAAACATAACGCCCGAGAAGGTTTGTTTACGTTCTGACATGTTCGTCTTGCCGTAGCGTAGTTTCATAAAATAAACAAAATTGATGAATTGACTGCATGATATAGGCCTAGTGCTTTTTACCCAGCTGTCTGAAATCCTCAAGCTCTGCTTGCATTTGGCGAGAGCTAGGCCTAGGCTAGGCTAAGCATGCACAGTAAGCTTAACTCAGTAGGCCCTATGCACTTTTATCAAGTGAGTTTACGGAAGAACAAATGACAAGAATATTTTTATACGGTATATAAAACAAATATTTACTGCTCTTTATTCGAGCAAATGTGCAAAATATCTACCCTCGGTGACTGGAGACCGGGGCCTACTATAATTGCCCTCCACCTTCGGTGTCGGGCAATAGTAGGCCCACGGATCACCAGTCACCTTAGGTAGATATTTTGCCCAATTGCCCTCATAAGCAGTTAATATTTTGTATACTATTGCACTCTCAGGCATTCAGTATTTGTATTCTATTGCAAGAATGAAAGAGCAGTCAATATTTTTATACACCGAATTTACTTTACATGGAATGTTTATCTGTAAGTGATAAGCAAGTGATTAAATGTTTTTGTCACGCTTGACTGCACCAAGAGATTGCTTGGAAGCAAATCATAAAATGATCCTTCAATGCCCCTCAATTTATAGAAATAGGGTTGTGAAAGTGTAGCCACTAACATTATCAATTGGTCATGCCTAAAATTTTTACACTTCGCCGAACCTTCATTTAAATGAAATTGTTTTGGATCTATCACTATTCTGAGCAGATATTCCAAATTTATTAGTCCATCCAGATGGACCTCGAAAGCGAACGCGAAGCGGCGCTCGCTTGTGAGGTCCATCTAGATGGACTAAAATTTATGGGCAACAGTTTATTTGGCTGAAAACAATTCTTTTGAGCTACCAAATATTTGGTGTAACAAGTCTTTGTTATCTTTTAATTTGATATAAAGTTACAATGTATTTTCTATTAATAACGGAGGCTTGGTGATGAAAAATCAGTACTACCACATTGAGAAGTATTTGGTGAAAATGTTTGATGATTTACAACACCAATTATCCGTTATCGATTAGAAGATGCATTGGAATTATATTACTAGATTATAAGATAACAAAGACTTGTTACACAAAATATTTGGTAGCTCAAAAAGTACTATAATTTGACTCTTAGGAAATGGATGGAGTAATTCCAACGCTCAGATAGATTTACACTGTGCTTAAAATTATTTCCGATGGCTACATTTAGGTAGTGACGATTACATGAATTTTGTTCATTTTAAAAGATGAACGAATAGGATTAAAAAAAGTCATTGCCTTATAATGACCAGTGTCAATTTTTGGTTTTATGTATAGAAGATTTGAGTAAATTAACTAAAACAAACTAAACAAGATGTGAATGATATTTTTGTTCTTCGTAGAAGGCAATGCTGAGCACCATCGCAAATCAATAGTCCTTGCTGTATGGGTAATATATTTCCTTCATCATGGTATATATAAAGCAATGGGCGTGTTGCTACCAAGTCTGCAGTATCATTTCAATACCTACACCAGGACTATCGGCGCCGCTCTCTCTTTGCTAGGTGTTTCTGGGAGCATAGTAGGTAAGCATTAGTATCATTTCTGTACCTACTCCAAGACTATCGGCTCTGCTCTCTTTTTGCTAGGTGTTTCTAGAAGCGTACGTAGTAGAAGATTACAGCATCATTTATATACCTTCATCAGGACTATAGGTGTGTCTGGGAGCGTTGTAGTAGGCTTTGAATATCATTTCAATATCTATATTATGACTATCGGTGCTATAGGTGTTTTAAAGAGTATAATACAGGCGTAGGCGCAGTAGTATCTTTTTTCATTACCTACACCAAGACTATAAACACTTAATATCATTTTAGGAAGGATAGAAGGTATGTAACTACCATTAAAACTAGGACTACGCAGCACTTTTTGCTATAAGAGAATAGCACATAATAAGTGAGCCATCATTCAACAAACTGAGTCGTTGACCTCTTGTTGGGTCTCTCTCTATTTGCTTGTAAACCTATAACAGTGATTCACGTCAAAGTAGACTCGTTTTAATCCATCTTTTATTTTTTTAGATTGTTTTTAAACTTGATGTAACGCAAAGTGGCAGATATTTTAAAACATTTTGTGTGTGTGTTGTGTGTGGGGGGGGGGGAGGGAGTTTGGTAAGGCATTAAGGTGGTCAAAAAGGGTGAAAGGTCAAATTGGCAAATATTGATTTTGATTATTGACCGGAGCGGGGTTGAAATATTTTCAAATTTAACCCGGAAATGACCCTTAATGACCTCTGAAATGTGTTTATGTTACTCAGGATGTCCTAAAGTACATCCATATCAAATTTTAGGTCAATTGGAGCATTTTTAGAATTTGACGTTTGGACCCCCCTTAAGACCCCGTTAATGACCTTGGATAACTTCTAGAATGTGTTCATGTTGTTCAGGATGTCCTAAAGTACATCCATTTTAAATTTCAGCAAGAATAAAGTGGGGTCACAAAAGTGGGGTCACGGAAGTGGGGTCACAAATTGTACCATACCATGAAATTTGATGGTGTCTATGCATGTCAGATTCTTATAATGTAGAATATAAAAAGTCCGTCCCTCTTTTCATTTAACGTTTAAAGTTATTTTCGATTTTGTTTAAAAACGCCTCAAAAATTTGTATGGTAGGCCTATAGCAGTGGTGGGCAACCTTTTTACTACCGCGGGCCAAAAAAGAGTTCTGATATTTTTCGCGGGCCGCATCCAAAGTACTAAAACAGCTCATTGAGACCTATAGAATACTTGGTTTAGTATGGGAGGGCATTTCAATAGTAGGACTGCTATCATTTTTTACTTTCACGAATACCCTTTTTTAACTTTCCTAATACACACCAAAATGCCACCTTTTTCTGCAAACTGTTACCATACTTTGAATGCCCATATGTTTGATCTCCAGAAGGCAAACTAGCAAAACATTTCTGGAGCAAGTAAAACATTAGTAAAAACATATTTTGAAAACCCTCAAGGAAGACCTAGACAGGGCCGTACGAAGGCATGTAAACCAAGGGGGGCAAACACATTGACCGTCCCGAAATTCATTTTTCGTCCCGATGAATATACGATCCATTTGTATCATTTTAATGCGCTCGTAGCGCGCGAAAATTTTGCTATTTTCAGCCAAAAATTGATATAAAACCTTGATATTTATGCTAAATTTGACTTATTTTGACTACAAATTTACGGGACAGTAATATCGGCGGGACAGAAAAGTAGTGAAATATCGTCCCGATATTTTTATAACAACTATTTTGAAAATAATTTTATATTTATAACTATAATTTTATAGCCACCAAAATATCGCTACTAGCTGTTGATGTACGATTTTGTTCAACTTTGGAAGAATTTTGCCGGATTTCTGAGATTACAAGTTTTCAAACCTCTTTCAAATAATTGTACACAATATTTGTTTTCTTTGTGGCCTTGGCGGGCCGCACAAAAAGAGCTCGCGGGCCGCATGTGGCCCGCGGGCCGTAGGTTGCCCACCACTGGCCTATAGTCAATTTTTGAGGTCTATCACAGACTACATTTTTGGAGGTGAAAATATTAAATGAAAGTTTTAAACTTTAGCATCTAAAGCATACTCTGCGCAAGTTTTAAACGAAATTTTGACTATTTTCAGTCCATAATGACGTGAGAGCATGTTTTTTTTAAATAAAAGTGGCCTATTTTTAGAAATGAGAACAATAAGTGCATGTCAAAGGTCAGAAGACAGTTTTGAATTTAGACAAAGGTTGTTTGTTTGTCCACGCATCACTGTGCTTGCATTTCACTGATGCAAGTTTGATAAATAGTAAAAGCTTGTTTCCTTATTTCCTTCAATTTCAAAACTTTTGATACCTAAAATATCTGATACTGAGTCTTACATTTAGAAAAACATCTCAAAAAATTGAAAATGGATTAAAATGAGTCTATTTTGACGTCGTGATTCACTGTTCTATGTATAGCTCGTACATCGTTTCTTCCCTTGGTGCGTTTAAGTATAAAGGCAGGCTTTCGAGAGTGATTTCAGTACTAGATAAAATCTTATTCATATTAAAAGAGGAATCATGTGATCAGTTTTAAATTACATTGCCTTTATACGCACTATTTTGTATTCACAGCAATTCTTGTCGAGCCATTGACGGACTTTTTTACAATTCGCACTATCGTCATATCATGTGGAATTGTGTCAACAATCGGACTTATAATATGCTCACTGGCTTCTAATATTAATGTCTTGATATTTGGACTTTTTCTTGTAGGTAAGGCATATACATGTATAGGTACTCGGTTAATTGTCCGAAAGTAAATTGATGTACCAACATTTGGTTTGGAATATGAATAAGAACAACTTCTTGAATTACTTGTTTGTTGTTTATAGCTCTATTCATTATCTACGGTTATTATTATCTCGGCCACAATGGCAGAGTTTTGTTTGAAAAACAAGCAAAATTGGTGACATACGTTGTCTAACGGACTTGCTACAAAAAACCCACAATCAAGCAAAACTCTTAAGGCTACAGTCCCTAAAAACGTCTCGCTCGGCTGAATGTCATGTTTACTGCAAGTTTTTACCTACTTACACCCATCAGAATATCACAATTTTTGGCGTACATATTGAATAGAGTCTCTAGTCTATACATATAACTTTACTAGTGATTTCACGTCCATTATCAAGGTCAAAATGACACCTAAAGATTACTTCGAAAAAGTTGACCCTTTTTCACCGAAACCTCATAATTTCATGATGTTCGAACTATTCGACTGGTTTCAAATTTTGACAGATTGTAGGCTTGATACTTCTTATTGAATTACAAACAATATTTTATAAATATGCTGAGTTGATTTTGAATGATAATGTAACAAACCCGGGTTGTTTTGCCCGAAAATCCGGACGTGAATTACGACTCTGAGTTTGCCCTGTCAATTGCCTGTTTTAAGTATCTACATTATCTACATTTTGTCTGATATACGCTATCGCATAATTTACTTACCATTTGCTTACAAATTGAGCATTCCAATGAGGCAAAAAATGCAATTTTTATGTAAACAAAAGAAAAATACGGCATTCTAATGTTTATGTTTTTAGTTCACAATCTAGACGCTACCTTGATAGCTCAGCGGTAGATCTCTCGCTTCTTAATGCATGACTAACCCCCGCCATAATCCATGGTTCGAGTCCCCGCAAAGGCAGTGGAAACTATTTATCTTTTCATCATTGAAAAATAGTTAGGATTCACATTTTCCTGAGCATATGGATTCCTCGTACCCTTAACTTTAGGTAAACATAGGTATATTCCCTCCAACTTGTACATCCTTCTTGAGTAAAATGAGATTGTCCGTAGGACAACCGTTCGAATTTGTATGAACGCTGAACATTTGTGAATGATGTAATTATATAACAAATATCTTGCTAAGATATTTGAATGTTTGAAACTCTGCTGTTCGACTTCATGGCGATATGGACTTTACTCAGGAGTTTCCCGAAGTGTCCTTAGACGCAACATCAATCTGTATGTCAACTTACGAATGAGCTATGAACTGCGGCTTTCAAAGTTTGTAAGGCGTTCATGATAATTCTTCTAGATATTTCTGAGCAGGCCTTATCCCAAAAAATGAATTAATATATACCGGTTGGCCTAGAATATTTGATTATGATAAACGTTTTCCTTTTCCTTTTCACATCATATTCAGGGTTTTCGACAGTGAGTTTTGTTCTCTCTTTTGGTTCACTTTCTGACTACTTTACCAAGTACTACCACACAGCTTCAAGCTTAGCAGGTACAGCGCTTCCAGCCTCAGTAATGATCTACGCACCGGCAACACAATATCTTCTCAACATGTACAGTTGGCGAGGTACATTTCTGGTCTTGTCGGGAATACAACTTCATATCATAGCAGCCGCTATTGTACTGAGACCTTTAAATAACGTGAATGACAACAAAAACTCGTTGAATAGTACCCAGTCAGTAGGAGAAACCATTAGGAGATGTTTAAGAAACATATTCAAAATGTCTCTTCTACGTAATCCATCTTTCATTAACATTGTCATCATTTATGGACTTCTTGGTTACGGTTTCAATGGCTTGCTAGTTTACTCGATATCTATTACATTAAGTAAAGGACTTTCAGCCCATTCTGCGACAATTGTAGTCCTCGTCAATGGGATCGGCATTCTTACAACACGAGTGGCAGTAGCAATTCTACCGAGTTATAAGTGTAGTAGACAGTTAGTGTACGTTGGGTCTGTGTTGATGACAGTTGCGTATGGAGCCATGGTTATAGCGTCCTCATTTGCAGCGCTTTCTTTCTACAGTTGCATGCTGGGTATCGGTTATGGGATTCTGGGAATGGTGATATTTATTATCATGAATGAATGTGTAAGCCCCGAAGATATTAATGGGGCTGTGGCGTGGATGATTCTGTCGGAGGGAATAGTGTTTTTCATTGGTGGTGCTATAACAGGTAAGATTGTTTTACAATTATCATAGACCTTCTGGAAATTTTGTGAAAAAAAGCGCATAAATGAGCGATAATAACACTTAACGGTGCAAGACCAAAATTCTCCCATTGACGTCATACTTGATTTCATGACTGATCAAGTATTGATAATTGATGTAAAAACAGCCTGAAGGCCACACTTTGTTCAGTTAGCCGGGATGGGTCATTTTGTAACAATAAATTAAGAAAAATTGAATTGTTAAACTTGTGAATCATTCAATTTAAGATTTTCACCTATTTTTCATTCTCTCTCTATAGGTTGGTTGTATGACTTGACGGGAAGCTATGATCTGTCGTTAGTTGTATTAAGTTTAGTATCATCATTGATGATTGTTGCACTCGGAATTGAAGACTTTTTGAAGTTGACTTTTCAACGAAAGTTGAAAAATGACACTCTTTAACCAGGTGCACAATAAATTGATAACCGTATTTTACCTGATTAAAGATTCTCTACATATAATTCTTTCCAATTTGCCCCTCCACTCGGAATTGTTAAATACCTTTGATTAGATGTGTTTTTAATATGAAACACATGATCAGTTTTATTTTGATTCCATTATGCAATGTGTGACTGATCCCTATTATGCGATGTGTGACTGAGTCCTAAAGTATCAGTCACACATAACGAAACGTACGAAGATGTGTGACTAAGCCCTAAGGCTCAGTAGTCACACATCACGAAACGTACAACTTACGTATGAATAGCGTACTCTGATTCGGTAATCGATAAACATGTATTTCAGTGACCGAAACAGTGTACGTTATTTGTAAATTTTGGCTCTATACGGTGATGTGTGACGGAGATGATAACCATTAAAATCGGACAAAGTTGAAAATGTGAATTTTTAACCTTTGACTCCTTAGGTAGGACGTAGAAGAAGCTATGGATACTTTTGATCGATGGTTCAAGACAAAGAATTTGATACCTTAGGGTGGTGTCACACATCACCGTATAGACGAAAACTTACGAATAACGTACACTGTTTTGACGGTACGGTGATGTTCGTTATGCATTCGGTAGAAACACGTTCAATCCGTTATCCATCCGGTGGGAATGCGTTTTGAGTACGTTAAGTTCGTTGTCTTGTTTTGAAAAAGGTGAAAACTCTCAGGACGGTTTGTGTACGGTTGATGGATGGAGTTTTGTAAGCTAATCGTCCGCTACTCATACGTTATGCAATCGTTAATTTACGGTATGCATCTGTCGTGTGCAATGAACCAGGGATTCAACGTATCATTAACGATCATGAGACGCATAAACCGTATGCATAACGACCTCAAACGTATTGTGTAACGAATAGATACCGTATAAAACGTTCACAAACCGTACGTATAAAGCTGTATAACGAGAAGCTTGAGTCAATATCGAAAACAACGAGAAAAACAAATTTTATAATGAAACCTGCGAACCAGAAAGTGTGAAGAGGCATGACCTAGTACCTTGGTGATTGGCTCTGGTGCCTAGTGTACGTTAGTAATTCGTTTTGAACGTTCCTCATACTTGATTTATTCGTTTAGTACGGCACACGTCCGGTTCTCATTCGGCGTTGTTCAGTGAGACGAGACAACGTTTCCGCTTCTTATCCGCAAGTCATACGGTCATCGTACGGTCTATTTGTTTCATGTTCGTTGGTCAATACGTTTGTTGTATGGATTTGTTCACCGTATAAAATAGATGACCTCTCGCCACCGTATAGCCTAAACTTTGTACGTTATTCATACGTTTTGGCTCTTTACGGTGATATGTGACACCGTCTTTATCCATTGAAACCGAACAAAGTTTGACGTTTGACTGCTAAGAAAAGCGTCACCATTGGCACGTTTCATTACTTGGTCAAGACAAATAACATGACTTCACCTTTATTTTAAAATCGGACTCCGGATTCTTTGAAGTAAACAAAGTTGTAAATTTGACCTTTTTCTTTGATGCTTGATCCCTAATGAAAGGTTGGACGTAGAGGTCACCTTAGACACCTTTGATAGCTGGTTCAAGACAAACAATTTGACATCTTAATCTTTGAAATCATACAAGGTTGAAAATATACATTTTTATTTGACCTCAGATTTTTTTTTTGAGTTTGTAAAGAATGTAAGAATCCAACCTTTCAGTGTTTCTATTTTAAAACACTGTAAAATAATCAGTTACGTTGCCCTCTATTGACAAGTGTCAAAAAGAGTTAGATTAGTGGATAGGGGCGGAATGTCTCATTAATACTCTTCTTTACCATGTTTATTCATAATCATTGATTTATCGACATATGACCTCTGATATGACCTTTTACATTTTTGGCCATAACTCGAGAACCATATTT
>JXSR01S073138.1:11051-28626 GCA_000969725.1 Ophiothrix spiculata
TGAAGTGTTTTCTTCTATTTAAAAGCAAATTATGTAAAATATATGCTATAGAATACCCATGTGACTTAAGAGCAACTCTTAAGGGTGCTCCAATGTCCCCTTAAAAGTTGCCCTTAAAATGATAAGAGTTAAAGGGATTCCCTTAAATATTTGTTCATTTAAGTGCAACTCTAAGAGTTTGTCTTAAAACTCAGCAGATTGAAGGAAAACTCTTTAAAAAGTTGCACTTAAGTGTGCTTTCTGAATACCGCCCCTGGAAGAGAAGAGAGAAAGAGTGCTTACCGGTGTTTCATCTGTCCATACAAAGTTGCCTTCACCCATTGTGTCATGTAAACCAATCCACAGGTTTTCTCCCAGGATACTAGCTCGATCTGTAAATGATACGCAAAATTTGTTAAAATTAATGGAATAAAACATACAAGGTAACGATAAAGTTCATAAAACATTGAAGCAACCTTATGCCAAGAAAAAAAATTTCCCTAAGCGACCGACCCTATTCCAAAAAAAAAAACAAGAGATCTAGAGAAATTCGGGAAGCCATGGAAATACGAAAGAGGAGGAACAAGACCATGAACAGGGAGGAGGGGACATATTTTCTCTCTCACGTATATGATCCGCTTTTGACGACTGGGAAAAAGACTACATCTGTCAAGAAAATCGATCGGATGGAAGTTACCCGGGAAAGTGGATCAGATGACCAGATCTGACGAAGTCCTCCGACGTGAAGGACGAAATATAATGTGAGTTAAAAACTAATTCACTGGTTTTGTCAAGCATAATGTTTCATCTTAAAAAAATTAGGGTCGGGAAAGCACCTAATTTTGCTCACATTTGGGGTTTCTTGAGAAAATATTTTGAAAATAGTGGAAAATACACCCAAATTTTGCACTTTAGGTGCTTTTTAAAAAACAAATGTTTAAAAAAAAATATTTTCCGACCGACCGACTCAATTTTTCAGAAATTCCTCTTGAGGGCAGCACAACATTTTTTTTCTTGGCCTTAATCTAGGATAATGAAACATGGGTGACAGTGGGGGCGCTTCATTTTAACACTTTATTGCTTTAAACACAACACATCATTCACAGTAACAATACAGGATGTGATCAACACCATAGGAAAATACTTATTTTAATTAATTAAAGAACGATAACATTTGATAACATGTGTATATCAGTTGAATTTAAGATTTATAAGGATTGTAATTTTAGATTTTGTTCATCAATTTTTATTCTTTTGTAGACATTTCTACTACTGTAAGCAATCAAAATCAGCAATTTCTGACAATGTTTAAAGCATCCATTTATGCCTGTATGCCAGATTCCATCACAAGTGTTTTCATCAGACAATCACTACCTTCAAGATAATAAATGGCGTAGTAATTTGAAAACAGAGGCCTGCGGAAGAGCCAACATTAAATCAGCTTTTTTTCCCTAGATCGTTTAATTTTGTAATAACTAAAAGGTTCTTATTGACGCCAATTTGTGTATAGGAGTTGAATTTGGGATCACTTAAAAACTACAGCCTTCAGGGCAACCTACTTTTGTGTGAATCTGTTGGCAAGGGGCAGCCTTCAGAAAGGCTCTTTCCACCACAACCTCAAAGAGGTGATCAGCTTTTAACACTGTTGGCAAGGGGCAGCCTTCAGTGAATGGCTCCTGCAAGTCATCAGTGGGAAGTGACGGCCCACATGTCCTTATAATAATATTTGTCCTGAAGAAGTCAGAGCTACTCCTGACAAAAGCTTGAAAGTTCAAAACTTGTCCGACGGCAAACCCCGTTGAAATCTACCAATTGTTAAAAACTACATTTGCTTAAAATTAAAAAAATTACCAAATGCAAGACAATATTTGTAAACTATCATCTCAAACTCACTTGTAAGAAAAGACTGTTCATCTGCACCATGAATACTGACTAAATTAGCATCAATCTGTTCACAGCTAGACTGCGCCCCAGTCCATGTAGAGGAATCATCTAGTGATACATAGTAGCATGAGTCTCCAAACAGAGTCCATCCTGCTGGACAGGATCCAATGGCTGGAGTAAAGAGAAAGAGAATACAATTTAAAAAAAAAATCTACTACCTCTGTTTATTAACCACATTTGATGATCAAGATTACAGATTAATAAAAATTCTTAGTTGTAAGGTTTCTGTGTACATATACGTACATGCACCACCTCGTCCATCTAAATCACTTTCTTTAACTTTCATTTGTCTCTTCATTTTGCTCCTTCAGTTTTTAGAAATAAAAGCATCCCATTCTGACAGAAAATGACACAAGTAGTCATAAGAGCATAATAATTTTGTACCAAAATCACTACTTTTGAGAAAATTGCAACAGTCAAAGTTAGTCTACTATTTCATGAAATACATACGTGCAGATTCTTTACTTCATTATTCCTGGGAAAATGTACTCTTAGTTCCAATCGAATCCAAATTAGCACAGAATTGATCAAAAACAAAAATTTTTAACTGAATACATTTAAGCATATATTGTTGTGCGGACTATGCTATCTACATGTGGTGTAATTTTGATTTATGAATTTGTGTATACCGTAATTTCAACCTAATATTTAACGATTCTGATTAATCAAAGACTTACTCTGGTCTGGGGGAACATCAGATATCTGTCGACCTGTGAAAAAATAGTCCAATAATTTACTTAAATATCTCGGATAATATTTTCCTCTACTGATGAGAAAATAAGTAATTTCACCTGTACTGATTGGATCAAAAAAATGTCCTCTCCTGATGAGGGGAAAACATTTTCTTTACTGATATAAAACATTTTCCTCTGCTGATTTAAAAAAAATCTTCCTCAACTGATAAGTAAAGCAAAAGCAATTAATAAATAAATATAACTACAACATACATATTAATTTCTCTCGAGATATGGCTGCTTAAAGGTTTTGTGCGCAAACACTTTTGACCAGGAATGTATACACAGAAACACAACAAATCAGGCCGACACAAGGTATTTTCTAATTCTATCGGACAGCCTAAAAATGTTTTTCATTGGTTCATTTTGGCATCAGGATAAAAGAAGCACATTAAATGCAACTGACAATGTCTTAATCCCTTATCGTTAAGATGTGCTGACATGGTATCCTTCACAATGTACCATACAGGTCAACAATGATTCAAGCCCATGGTATATTAGCAAGACGCAGCTAGCGTCTAGCTAGAGGCTAACGGAGACACTAAGGTTTGAATTATTTTAACTTGCTAGCGTCTGGCTAGCGTCTTCAAAGCATCTTGCTAGTTATCATGGGCTTAAGGATCACAAATAGTTTAAATTTTGAACATTTGAAATACCACAACCATAAGTACTACCGAAGTGGATCTACTTCCATGACATGACCTTCAAAAACTCCATCGGTGTTTCTCTTCAGCCACCTCAGTTTACAAATCGTCATGTAAGTGCAAGAAAGTCGTATCTGCAATAGCTGCCTTACGTCATAAATTTTGATTGCACACTACATGACCTCCAGTCTTGGGTCAGTGGTTCTTGAAATGGTTCTTCAGGTGACACTGGACGCCGTCACCTGAAGAACCATTTCAAGAACCACTGACATAAGACAGGAACATTTTGAGGAATTTTTCACATTGTTGTGACAAGGAATAAAACAAATATAACTTAGGGCTGCCCTATAAGTTATAGTTATTTTATTCATTGCAGATACGACTTTCTTGCACTCACATGACAAAATGATGTGCCTGCTAGGTGTTGATGATGATGATCAGAGTCTGTATATGCGGAGACATGTGCATAAAAATACAGAAAGATAGCAATACCCAAGTTCCCGAGTAATTGAGTACCAGCACTAGTACTGTAAGATCTTGCTGTGTATTCTGCACAAAAGCATGTAGTTTGTTCTGACCTCACACCAGACAAAATGTTTTAATGTGTTTACTTACCAACTTGTACTTTGCAGACAAACGCCTGGATATTGAAGCATGTTCTCGAGTCCCAGCCACCCCTAAGATCTCCTGTGAAATAAGAAGAGTTCAAATTTATGTTTCATAAAAAATCAAAAATTGAATATGATTCAGTGCAGACGCAAAATCTGAATTTTCAACATTTTCTATTTTGGATGAACTTTTCTTGCATTAAGGCTGGTTATAATGTTTAATTATAGATGTCTTTCTATACGTCACAAAATAACATCAAGAATTCAAGGCAGGTAGTTGATAGGATGATATTGCTGGAAAGATCTGTTAAGGTGTCTTTCCTTAGTAAATCATGTATGCTTATTATAATTTTTAAAAGAATTATTTATTTTTATTATCTTCATTTAAAGGAGCTACAATCAGGGAAAAAAGTCGTTGGAATACTACAGTCTTTTCAGGTGCATTCATCCGTTTAAAACACTAGAAATTGCAGTAAGAGATGGATAAAGTTGAAGGCAATGAAGAAATCTTCTCTTCTGACCATCCCCTTCCTCACCTCTGTTTCAATGTTGGATGTAAAGATGATCCTTGTGTACGGATCAACATTGAGTGGGGGACGGGGAAAGCGTTAAAAATCAATGACATTCACAGATAATTGTGCCAAGACTTTCTTCCCTGATTGTAGGTCCAATTTTTCAAGTTGTTGTTTTCAATGTCATATGAAAGAAGACCACTAAATAGATCTAAATTTTAAATTTCAGCTGAATCGGTCAAACTGTTTTGATTTTATGACTAATTTTGTATTTCAGAGCTGCCTATATGTTACTGTGTAAAATTAATTATGGTTACCATAATTAGACACATTTTCATATATCTCCAAAACGGAACATAACTCAGCCGTGAAATTTCACATGGGTTGTAAGAAAAATATGGGCAGCATTTTGGTACCAAAATCTCAAAAAGTTTGAAAAAAAAGTTGAGGCAATCGGACCATGCTCCTTTAAAGTGGGTATTTTCCAACAATAATAATAATAAAGGCATGTAATTGTAACAATACAAAACCAAATATCTTGAAGGACTATCAATTACAGTAGCAGGAAATATTTGGAGTGCAGCACTCTTTCCTGTTAAAGGGTGGGCTCCGTTCATATTTCTTTACAAATGTACCCTTGGTAAAAATAAGTGACAATCTCCCCCTTAATATTCCCATTAAACTTGCTTATTTCAAACACTATGTATGTTCACCTGAGCTACTATCTATCTCAGACCAATACTAACTGTGAATTTTGTGTTTTATAATATTTACTATTTTAGAGTCACATATTGGTTTTTGAATGCAACTACGTTGGTTCCTTCTTTTACTCCATAACAAAACTTTGATGGAACAATACATGACTTGCGGATGTAATATTTCAGTGAGCGTCATTTTAATCCTTATAACATGGACTTTGTAGATATGTTATAAATGAAAATGACCAGGGGCCAAATTTATAGCTGATTGAGATGGATGGTCACATTTGTTAACTCATGTCTAAAGCACATACGAGGGGGTATCAAAAAGTTTTAAAGATCACCAAGAAGAAATATTTCCAGGAACATAATTTTATTATGTGACCATTAAGTCATCTTTAAATAGCCACTTTGCAAAGTAACACATTTCTCCCACTGAAAACCTACTGTCCACAGACCAACTTTGTAGAGGTCCTCTTTTAGCCAAAAATCCATATTATTGTATTTTGCTAAAGATAACATTTTCAGGTCGGCCATGCTTTATTACGTCACAGTGAAGTCATTTTTTGACCGATTTCAATAATGTTGGTATCAATGGAAAGAGGAGATTCTGACCCATGCCATAATATCAAACAGTTAATTTTGGAGCGTATCATCATAGAATTACTGGACTGTAAACCTTCAAATGTCGGGATCTAATTTTGCCGCATATCCTTGATTTTTCCATTTAGTTTATATGTGTACCGCCGCGGCAAAAGGGTCCAGTTGTCGACTCCTACATGTTGCTCATTGTAGCATATCTGATGTATACAAATACCATACATTAGATATGCTACAAGGAGCAACATGTACGAGCCGACAACTGGACCCTTTTGCCGCGGCGGTACACATATGGTTAGCGGAGGAAGGTTTTTGACATCTATTGACATTTGTATAGAAAGTATAAATGCCATTTATATCATTTTTGCACCATAATGTTCATAAGGACAAGTGACCATCCTGACAAAAGTTCATTGATATAGCTCGCTTCCTTCTTGGTGATCTTTAAAACTTTTTGATACCCCCTTGTATGTATCTTTTTATTTGAAATGTTGGTAAAATTTTACCTGGTCTTATTTTCCCCTTACCTGTGTACATAGAGCCACAGTCATACTGGTCGGCAGTATTCTTTGGCATACCAGAATTCCAGTTGTCGTATGAGACCGCATTGCCTGTGGTCCAAGCAAACTGACCATCACGAAGAACATCTGCAGGAGTTGATCAAATAGGGAGATTTGGTTAAATTAACTATGATATTATTAGTCAAGATTCATTTGCTTTGCATGTTAAAAATCTGGTTAATAATAATCTGTTTTTTGTGCGGCAATTTTTCATATATCAAACCACTCATGTTTTCGCTGCAGGTAGATCGTCACAATCTATTCACTTCATTTAGGCGTTTGACTTCCTTTTCAAGAGCACCCTATTGGTTCTTATATTGTAATATTTACCCTTTTTGCACCTTACCGTATCCTAGGTGGGGCAGACTATGATGGGCAAATCTAGAGTCAGTTTTAGGTACAGGAAGAAGACCGGAGTACCTGGAGAAAAACCTGCGGAAGCGAGTATGGACTGAAAACCAAATGCACATACAGCACTGGACTGGGAATTGAATGGGTGGTTTTGAATTGTGTAAGAGACTATTAATGATTGATTAGGATTAATTAAGACCAAATCACGGCATATTTATATTTTTGAACTGTAAATGGATTGTTCATGATTTTGGAATTATTTTTGGCTAATTTTTCAATATGGACAATCATTGAACACAAGTTCATTTGAATATTCAGCAAGATTGGGTGCGTGGTTATGATTTGAAAAATGTGGACTAATTTTTTTTCCCGGTATGGTCATATTGGTTTATCATAATCGGCTGCCTCCTGCAAGGTTTAGAGAATATAGCAAGTAAGCTTGATCTTATAAATGTTTATAAGAACATACCTGATATCCCTATGTAAACGTCATTTACACCTTGATTTCTCAATTCCGGAAATTTACTGGTGATAAATTGATTTTCTGCATCACTGAAATATGAATGAAAATGTAACAAAAATGGATAAATATGAAACACCATTATCTTTGGAGATATTTTGTGACTAAATCATTACACTTATTCATAGATTAATTAATGATATATAAATAGGTAATGCAGCGGGTTAAAAGTGGTGCACAGGTTAACATTATCATCATAAACCTGATTCAAAACATTTTGCCTCCATTGTCCATGGAACAACTGTAGGGCAACGCTCAGTAGTCTACAGATTATCCCTCAAGGGGTTTTTGTAGAAGCTAGATTATGTTAAGGAGTAGATTCATAAAATACAGGATAATGCATGATTGTACAGCTTTCCAGTTTTGATGTTTTTTATGCATCATATTCAATTTTTATTAATTCTATCATTAAAGCTATCTTTAAAACATGTTTCACTTTTTTGCATCTAGTTTATTAAAGCAATACTATTTATTATTTATTTATTTATTTATTCAACAATCTTTTACGAGGGTAACCTGCTCAACAGAGTTGATTTTCAGCAGGGCCCTCTTTTACAAAAGTGACAAAAACACATTTTTAAAATACATGTTATATAAAATACACAATATAAAGGTTCTAAAATGTGAAGATATTTACAATATAGAATATAGATTTTATATGTAAAAACATAAACAGTCAATTAAAACATGTCGAAATGAGCACAGCACAGAGTTAATTATAGTGGCCCTCTAATATAAGAATGGCATTGCTCGCATTTTTAAAATATGAGATATATAATTATCTACAGTAGATAGCTGTGAAATATGCAACATATAACCAACCATCTTAAAAGGTAAAAAGGTCGAAATGAACACTAAAACTTTAAATTGGTGAAAGACTAAAAATCAAAAATGATTAGAAATGGTCCTATAATGTACAATTTTGAAAAAGATGAATAAAACCATGTTAACAAGAATGAAATTTAGATTAAAAATACAATAAATGCAAAGTAAACATGAAATTAAAATTAATCTGATTGCACGCATTATTTAAAAGTCAACATATTATAATTTCAGGTCTTTTTAAAGGTTCATTTTAAAGGACAAAAAACTATTAGCATCACGAATATCTTTAGAGATAACATTCCACATCACGCTTCCTTTGTAAGAGAAGGTACCTTTGCCGTAATTTGTATTGCACTTAGGAGTATATAGATTTCCAGAATTGTTACTTCTAGTGTTTAAACAATGAATTGCACTTATTGGTAAAAATTAATTAAGTCTTGAAAAACCTTATACATCATACAACCTGTAGCATAGACAATTCTATCACGAACAGTTAAAAATCCCAATGTCTGCAACATGTCATTAATGTGAGTTCTAAATGGCACTCCAAGTATAACGCGCATTGCCATATTTTGAAGTTTTTGGAGTCTATTCAAATTCTTGTCTCCGCAGTGACTCCAAAAAATTACCGCGTAGTCAAAATGAGGAAGAACCAATGTGTTGTATAAGGTAATAAGGGAATTTCTTGGCACAAAAGGTTTGATTCTTCTCATTAGATTCTTCTATAAGATCCTACTATCGGGGTGCTCCCTATCACCCCCTGGATGACTTTTGATTTTTTTGACTGATTGGGTTTGTCTTTAGTAGATATTGATAACCTTCAAATGATTGGACCTAATGTTGCATACTTTTTCAGTTATGGTAATTTGATGAATTAATTTCAGGATCCAAAATTTAATTCAACATGTATTAGTTTAGGAAAATACATGAGTGCATTGGAGGGGATGGCCTTTCTGGCCTTATTGGCTTTTTGCCATCTCCCAAATACCATTATTTTGTTGTGCTTTTAAATATTGTGTTTGAATGTGATATTGAAATAAATTTTGAGGTTGAATTTGGAGCATTGCTTCATGAGAAAACAGGTTTAGAGAAAAAAATATATAAGGATGCCTTTAGTTTGTCTTAATTCTTCATTTTAAGCTGTTTTAATGCAAATCTATTTTTGGACCAAATCTTAAAATATTGTTTTAAATTATTATTTAAAGGCAACAAAGCACTACAAATTCAGTCATAATTTTAGAAAAAAACTTACGATAAAATTGTCAGTAGATAAGTCCCTTGAACTTCACAGTAATGCTTGGCATCAGTCCATGTCATGGGGTTGTTGACATTGAATTGGTAACATTGGCCATCATGTTGCTTCCAACCATCGGGGCAAGTACCTATAGAATCACAATACAAACATGCAGTAGATTACTATACTATTAAAGGGACTGGCCTAGATTCTTCCCACAAATTTTTTACATACATATTTTTTACTTAAATCGATAGAACATGTTTATAGTAATATAACCTACAAGAAGTTTTCCATGATTTTGAGGAATATTGGAGAAAATTGCAGTTCTTTACCAACTTTAATTGTTTTACGCCAGCGCAAAAAAGTGGTAAGAAAACAGCGTTTCTAGTTTGATCTTGTGATGGCCAAATAAATTATTTTTTAAGAAGTTATTTCTCTTTTAAAATATATTAAATTATCTGCAGGAACTTAATATATTATCTGGTAAATCCATCTGAGGTACAAAATTAGGATTTAGGAAATACAGGATAGCCACACTACCATCAAAGAATGATTTTTGATTTGAATTTGATTTGCCATTTACAGTGTACTTGCATGACATGCATACCCCATGAAGGAGTCTATTCATACAGGGGACCAAGGACTTAACGTGACTTCCGAACCACGGAGCAATTCGAGTAAAGGTTTTTGCAAATTAATTCTCTTTCAATTTGAGCCATTTCTGTGTAAATTGTTGTACTGTTTTGGATATTACTATACTTTTAAGCTTTATTTAGAACATTTCCATAATAATTCTAAGTGGAATCTAGGCTAGTCCCTTTAATTTACTATATGTCTAACTTGATGCATGGATAGAGTAAGAATTAATCAAGGAATGGAATGAAAGGAAGAATGGGTTCTTGAAAAAAGGATAAGAAAGCAAAGCAGGCAGAGCGCAAATCAGGTGGGGCTAAGGGGCTGCCTGAGGTAGCCCATTGTGGAAAACTTATGCGCATCAGCTGAACAGAAAGTTTTCACGCCCCGTAAGCACTGTGAGACAGCAGTTAATATGCTAATCGCTGTCCTTTCTTCTGTCAATGAATTAATTGTGATAAAAAGTTAATACCTTTGCTCGGTATTGTCATCTTTAAGGTATACTCTATCATAAAAATCTTGCTTAAAAAATTGTCATGGTGGGAAGTGCCAGCCAAATCCCCCAAAATCTTTTTTTCAATGGCAAAATGGCCATATCAGCCATTTTGGAGGGACATGTCACAGTAAATGTAACAGCGAATTAGCTGGTATGCCCTTTTTTGATCGCCTTCGTATGGATCATGAATATTCAGAAGACTACCTTTTTAATGATATAAAATATGTCATGATTGGTTAAGAGGAACTGCCCACGTTTTAGCTGTCTTATCGGGCATCTGAAGTCAGAAAACAATCAACTGGAACAAAATTTATAACACAGATATATGCTGTGCTCAGGCAAGCATGTCAATGTAAACAAAGCTCGCTCAGTAATTTATCTAGCAGTGCTGAAATCTTTATTGCTCATTTCAGGCTAGAAGTTTTTAATATGCACCCCAAGTCAACCTCATCATCCCTCTTATTTTTAATTCAAAGTCACACTGAACTCATAGACCATAGATTGTGAGGTAAAAAATCCTGAATTCCTGAAAAAACAGGAAGATTCTCATGCCTGTACCAAGGCATATGTTTCTTCACATTCTAACCAATTACAGAAGGTTTGGTACAACAACATTCCTCCCCCTCTCCTCTTGTTCTCTGTCATTAGGAGGCATGCGTCCTTAATTTATTACATTAATTTCATAAAAGAATATTTTAGCATCACCAAATTGACACTCCCTTCCCTTCATCATGATGCTTGACTTGACCAATCCCAGGGGGGGGGGGGTACTTACATTGACAAGGTATACATATAAGTGCCTGCCTGTTGGGGTGGGTTTTTCACAGATTTGGTATAGGTATCGGGTGCTTTTCATCTCAGATGAAAGTACCCAATTTTCCTAAACTGGATGCTTTTGAGGAAAATTTGCAAAAAAAAACAAATTTGAGTAAAATTTGGTGGTTTTCCATCACAATTGGTATATTGATTGGTGGGTTATTGAGCCAAAAATAGGTATAGAGATGGTCAGTTTTTCAAAGTCTGGCAGGCACATACCCGTCAAAAGTTTTAAAGTACTGCCCCTCACCCGCCCCCCGGGTCCAATCCCATAAGGCATGTTTCACATATTCTCCATTGTGACCCTATATTAGGAATGTTCTTGTAACATCTAGCCTTTCACAGAAAAATGTTCTAATATTTTCATTCATTGATACCTCTCTCTACCTTCTTTCATGGGGAACAATTCAAGTTTTCTAGCTTTTCAAAAAGAGAGGTATCACCAGTTACTGAGAGTTTCCATTCTGGCCTCTGTACCTTCCTTAATTAGGCAGGTACAGAGGACAGAAAAAGCTAATTTTATTAGCTTTTAGTCTTTAACAGATTTGGTATCTCCACTTTTACCATCTATCTCCCTCCCCAACCCTACTACTTTATTCCGAACCTTTTCTGATTCACAAAATAAGACATATTTATTACCTTCTAGTCTTTCACAAAAGAATGTTTTAGTAGCTCCACAGTTGTCGACAGCCCACTTTCCTCCAGTAAGCCGTGGTACCCCAACGCAATTTGCTTGATTAACACTGTGAAAATGAGAAAAGGAAGAAGTAAAAGTTCAGTAAAATCCACCTGAAAATTGTCAGTGGGAAATTTTTGCCAAACTACCAGGAGGGAGTAAAAGAAATCTAGTGGGAAAATTGAAAAAAATGGGCCAATGAGACACTTTCCTCCAGTAAGCCGTAGTACCCCAACACAATTGGCTTGATTAATACTGTGAAAATCAGAAAAGGAAGAGGTAAAGTTCAGTAAAATCCACCTGAATTAAGCTTGTAAGCGGGAATTTTTTGCCAAACTACCAGGAGGGGGTAAACGAAATCTAGTGGGAAAAATCGAAAAATTGTGGACCAATGAGCCTTTTTTGTTTTACTTGTCCGTTTTCAAAATTGATTACAATTTGTTTTTGGTTTACAAAAATCTGCTGGGAAAAACTAAGGATGCACCGGGAAAAACAGGAAAAAATGACTTTGCTCCACCTGTATTTATCATGTAAAATCCTGGATTGGACACCAGCATCTTAAAATCCATTGCCTTGTCACTGTTACAATTTGTCACCATTATAAACGACATATAACCACATGCATGTTTACAAGCAGCTGGGTTTAGCACAATTTAAAAAGGTAAAAGCACGTTCAGTTTTTTAAAAAGCACGATACTGTATGAAAATCATGAAAAATCAAGTCAAAAAGTGCAAAAATTTAGGTTAATCTCCTGTTAATTAACCCTGTTAGTCAACCAAAAACAAACTTCATAGCAAACATGGATTTGATGATTACGTTATGCAATCTAACACAAATTTTACTTGTATAACGACACGACACAGGTCGAGTTGAGTTAAGTAATCTGTTTTAGCCTAGACTATACAATCAAACAATAATGAATTTATGATAAGTTCTTCTTCATCTGGTAAATTGGCATTGAAGAAGAGTGTTTTGGGAAAATTCTCCATGGATCTTAAAAAGTGTGATGGGTCATAAAAAACGTAAATTTGGTGATTTTGCACGATCACACTAAAACCCGATACTCACAGTACAGCACTAGATATACTTCGTCATTTTTACTATCTTTAAAACCCAGACAGCTGAATGCATATTAACCTTGAGTTCCCAAATGATATTATCGATCGGAATAATCCGTTAAAACTACAATTAGAATGATAAAAAATCAAGACAGTAACAAAAATTCCAAATGAATATGTTTCTCATTGGATATAAATGAAGTAATCAGCAAATCTTTTCAACAGAATAAAATCCACAGTACCTTTTACCTAAAAATGTGCATTGATGCGAAAAATATTTCACCATCATGAACATTTTGATAAATGGTCAAACATATATTACTCCATGGCAAAAATTTCACACCATGAGAAAAAATTAAAATCAATTTTCATTCCGAATGAAAATTTAACATAGTGGTGAAAATGTAACACCATGAGAAAAATTCTGAATGAAAATGACTACAAAAATGACAAAGTATATCTAGCGCTTACGTCAATCCCAATTCTTTTGTCTTTACATTCTAATTACTATTAGTTATCTTACTAATCTGGTTCTCCACTGTCCCAGTTCTGATAATATGTAATTCCATAAGGGCTACCATCTGTCCACGTGAAGTCACCAGGGAATGTAGAGCCACTGTCCTAGAATATTTAGGAATATACAAAATATACAACATGGTATAGAGGGAAGTAGTGGAAATTTAACTTTACTTTCCGATGCAAAGCGGAGGGAAGTAGTCACACGCATCCAACACTGAGGGATCAGGAATTTTCAATACTTCTCGTGTTGAAATTGGTTTTACTTTACCTAATAAATATTTCACCGAATGTGGTGTTAACACACAAAAAAATACCCAAAAATGTCCGTTCTTCTCGGTCACCGTTTGAATTTCTAACTGATAAGTGATATAATTACGGGGGTGCGATAGTAGGGGTACAATAGTTTTTCAATTTTTTCCCTGCGTGGGCGTTACACACACTTGGGGAAGTAAGCAGAATACTGTCAACCGCATCAGATATAACTGACCAATCATATTTTGTGGTTTCCTAATGAATACTTATGAGGTATAGTAAATAATCATCTGATATTGAAGCTTTGTACTGGCAATATTAAAGGAGGATGAAACTCGCTTGCAAAACTTAAAAGCGATGGAGTATTAACATATAAGATCATATCAAATAAGTACATACTTCATGACATTTCTTTCAATTCCCCAAGGGACTGTGACTTGAAAAATCTTTTGATCCTTTATTACACTTGTGCACATGTTACCTAGCAAACAGGAATTCATTTATCATATTTATTTTGTTACAAACAGTGTATTTTTTTATCATGCTTCTTGATGGAAAGTGAAACATACACAAGCTTTTTTATAAGGACACAATAGCCATTGGTTACTTTCTCTTAAAATAGTTCCCGATTCACTGCAATTGTTTTGGGGGCAATTTTCAAAAAATGCTTTAATCAATATTTCTACCAGAGCTACAATCATTATACACTTTTCTGAGATCAATATGCCTGGATATAAAAGTTTAGACATGTCAATACTAATGCTGTGATAGATTGTCGAAAGTGTTGATTGTCTTAAGTTTCACAGACTAATGACATGTCGTTATTCATAATTAGAGTATCGACACGATACGATCGTAACGATACGAGGAATACAAGCTGTCCGGGAAACTGTTAGAGCCCCATCTATTATAGTCGAAGATGTATAGTCCGTCTCCTCTACAATAATACTTACGAACAATGTACCATGTTTGGTGTGTAGTGTATAAGCATGTCAATTAAGCGATGATCATGTAATCAACTAGTTTTTTGTAATGGCGCTGCACTCATAATTGAGTTTACCTGGTGTTTACTAGCTTTTACATCGGTTAAATTGTGATTAATATTTCAAATTTAAATTAACAGATATACACTATATAAATAGGGATAGATGGAAGAATAAGTGAAGACTGATGATAGTTGGGGGAAAGTAAAGATGTAAATGGTGATTTTCATCCCTACTACGTATTGAATGTGGAGTCGTAAGAGTCAATATTATCTTTAATTATTATCACTGACTGTCGATAATGTATCCATATGTCGCATAATTTGCTTCCGATACAGCAACATTCAAAATCTCTAATGATAACAGCACTAGTTACCAGGTCTAGGTTTATGATTTTTTTTAATTTCTGGATTTTTTTTCAAATCTAAAAAAATTTTTTGTAACACACACGATATCAATACTAAGGACTACATGTACCATTGAGTGGGTTTGAATTCTCAACTGTGAATGACTAATGATAAGGAGAAGTAAGCCTAAACTGTCAGGGGCCAATTTCACTAACATTTAATGCATTGTTATTAACACATCGTAAGACCAAACACATCGATAACTTGTCATTACCACTTGATCCTTCATAACATTACAACAGACTTGGATTTTACCTGTGTCGAATTCCTATGACTTATGATGAGTTGTGTGCTTACCAAGGGTTTCTATGTTTTTGCGAAATTCAATCTAGCTAGGAGCTAAACCCATCATAGCTAAGATGCATCGTAATTGTTCAGTGAAATCGACCCTAGGCCATGTATGTCTCCATAATTTGGTAGAAAGGCCATGTATGTCTCCATAATTTGGTAGAAAGCCTATTAAATTTCTAGTTAACAACTCCTGATTTTCACATGTCTGATAATATACATGCTACATGGTCAGAGGTAAAGTAGTGTGATCTATCTTTCCCAAGGTACTGGTTATATGACTATTATCCAGAAGCCTCAGGCCACTGGGGGAGGGGGTATTCAAGTTTGGTTTTGGTAGGGGTGTGCTGTTGGGAAATTTGAAGAACCACCCATGTATATACCAATTTTTAAGAAAAGGGGACCCATCCATATACCAAATTCCCAAAATTTCGAGTCAAGTTTATAGAAAAATTTGAAATTTTCTGCAAAAACTTACGCTAATTTGGCAGGAATTTCCTGATTTTTGTTTGAAATTTAGAAAAAAATCTCAAATTTGCGCCATTTTTTAGAAAATTTTGAAAAACAGACCAATAAAAATACCACATTTTGCAAAGAAAATGGACCCATTAGCATACGATAGAGCCTGATTTTGCTACTCAAGTTTGCGGCACATTCTCGTAATCACTTTTGTACTAAGTAACCCCCCCCCCGGGCCTCAGGCCAAAGAATATAATAGTCTCATAGACAGTTCCGAGGGATAGACTGATAGATACACTGCTTCAATGATATAATCATGTAGTAATTGCTTTATCATACCCACTGTGACTCTGAGAATGAGGTTGTAGTGAAAGTAGTAAAAACTATCACACAGGAAATAGTCTGCTTTTATCTGTGACTGGCCAATGAATTAACATGATAAATTCATAAATATTTATGAGGTATAATAATCCGGGGGGTGGGGGGTACTCAAGTTTGGTTTTGGTAGGAGTGTGCCGCTGGGAAATTTGAAGTACCACCCATGTATATACCAATTTTCAAGAAAAAGGGACCCATCCATATACCAAATTCCCCAAATTTTGAGTCAAAATTTTTACAAAAATTGAAATTTTCTCTGTAAATTTGCGCTAATTTGGCACAAATTTCCTAATTTTTGTTTGATTTTTAGATTTTTTTTTTCAAAAACAGACCCATCAAAATACCCCATTTTGCAAAGAAAAAGGACCCATTGGCATACCAGACAGCCTGATTTTGCTATCCAAGTTTTCGGCACATCCCCGTAAATCACTTTTGTACTAAGTATCCCCCCCCCCCGGTATAATAAATTGAACTTACTTTATCCGTTAATCCAATCCAGTAATCCAACTCAATAGTGACCTGATAGGACTGCAGGAAATCTTGCTCAGCTTGGTCGTTTACTGCCACAAGGTTACCCTCGATCAGATTACAGAAATATTCCGCATCTACAAAAGTTTTTCTGTCGTCTACATACTGGTAACATTTGCCGTTGTACTCTTTCCATCCATTGCTTTCATCGCATTTGATGACATTATCTAAGAATGAAAAGGATATATAATCATTAGCGTTAGATTTTTTCATCGCTGCTGCGTACCTAGACTGGATCCCCTAACTTCCTACATGACAAATAATCTACATTTAATAAACCACTAGCCATGAAGGATGATTATTGATATATTAAAAATTGCTCAATTCTGACCTTTTTCAAGAATATAAGCACAAACAATCGGCAAATTCACTCCTGAGCGAGACAAAGCAATGCCACAAGCATTTTTTCTATGAGTGCAAAAATGCCGTTTGACGTAAGTAATGCGTGCGCGACAACAAGTGTTTCACGGGCACTGCGTGCGTGGTGCATAAGTTAGCACTCAAGTACACAAAACATGACGAAGTTCAAAGTAATAAATAAGAATTGTTTATTCATAAGTTAAGGTGCGTTTACACTGTGACGTTGGTAACAACAGAGGGTAACAAACTTGCAACTGAAAATGACTGATAGTAATGATGAGGTGCGTGGCTAGCAGATTGTGTGAGCGATAACTGACTTTAACTAACGATGACGGGCATAACATTCTAAACTGCAATTCATAGGTCTACGTTGCTTGTTGTTACCCCTAAGTCGTCGCAGTGTCAACGCACCTTAAGATGTCATAAATAAAAGCTAATAAAAAGTGCACTTCTTTTTTTCAAGCAATGTGAATCAGTCATCAAAAACCAACAGAGTGAAGCGCTTGTGC
>JXSR01S073138.1:29137-48373 GCA_000969725.1 Ophiothrix spiculata
AAAAACCAACACAGTGAAGCGCTTGTGCAGTCTTTGTAAGACTGATGGATTGAGTCTATGTGAATCAGTCTTAAAAACCAACAGAGTGAAGCGCTGGTACAGTCTTTGTAAGACTGATGGATTGAGTCTATGTGAATCAGTCATCAAAAACCAACACAGTGAAGCGCTTGTGCAGTTTTTGTAAGACTGATGGACTGAGTCTGCTACGTAACTTTGGAACGTATTTTCACACAGTCTGTGATGCCACTCAGCCTCAATCAGTTCAACACTGCTCTCAAAACCTAACTAATTTGGGAGCATTTTGGTGGTAAATAGTTCCATTTTTTGCCAGTTTATTGCACATACCTTGATTGCCTTTGAATTTTCCTTTTTAATGATCTGTGAAATTGTCATGTGGATGCAAGAATGCGACAGCTGATATTTTTGTACTCACACAATTGCCAGTCATGGATCAGTGGCTCTTGGGAAACACTTTTTGCTTTTGTTACATTCAAGGTGTTAAGGTGTCTGGTCCACGCGTACTGGTACGCACTTGTTTTGATATCGCAAGAGCAGTAACACGCGTGCGCAGTATACGTAGAATAGTGTTTTGAAGCCAAAAAATGAGACTTTTTGTGAAAAGTAGGTCGGTGACCCCGACTTTTTATTTTGTTAATTGAAAGAACATACTTGTGGGCAAATTTTGTGAAAAAATTGCACAGATTTTCAGTGGGCAGTTTTTGAATCAACACTAAATAATGCCACTTTTGCCACAATTTTCCCATAGACCCCTGTACTAATTTTCCTGCAAAAGTTCCAAAATTGCTATTTTTAAACTGACTAAACTGACCAAATTATATTATATTGGGGGTGGGGCTGGACGCACCTCTGCAACCCCTCTGGCTACGACACTGTATGAGATTTTCTTGCACTCCCAAGACAAATATGGTTTTCACTTACTTATATTTCTCCCACAGATGTAGAACTGTGGCTCAATGCAGTTCTCATCCCACCATTTGCCACTTGATGGTTCAAATTCTACGCAGTCTTCAGGATACTCCCCGTAGTCATTAGGCTCACCACCATTCCAGTATCTGAAAAAATATCACATCAAAGAAACTTTGGAAAGGGTAACACTAAGCACATCATCTCTAAAAAAAAAACACCTGCCAAAATCATACCAAGATTCTGATTACACAGGTGTTCAATAAGTGTTAAGGGTTAAAATGATACCATGACAAAATTCATCCGACATTCAAAAGTCAAGTTAAACATTGTCAAAATTTGTAATGAACTGAAATATAAAAAAACAGTAAACATGTTCAAAAAAATGCAACAAAGATTTAATTCTTTCATACTTCATACTTTTAATTTTTTTTAAATGAAACTTTGCATGTGTTTTGAGGAAACCATATATAATGTAAATGGCAAAAATTCAATTTTGCTAAATAACAATCTTGGCATGCATTTTCACCTGTAGCGCAACATGAAATTTGCTGACATAATTTTACCATTCATTAGTGATGACCAGTCATACCGCACTGTTCCTAATAATCGCCCATTGGGCGGCAACATTTCATGAGGGGTGGGCGATTATTAGAGACCAATTTTCAACATCAAAATTTGTACAAAATCTCTAAGTAAGCGTAACAATTACGGCAACTTACTGTTATATGGCCCTCAATAACCCGGTAGTACTGACAATCTTTCATCATTTCCGGGATCGCGACCTCATTGGTACCTTTTCCTGTTACTAGCGATTGTTGGTCAGAGCTTAATGATACAGGAAAATGCTACAAAATTTAATGTTTTTCTAACACCTCTCTTTGAAATTTTTTGGGGTGGGCGTTTAATAGAGAATTGGGCGATTAATAGCAACAATACAGTATATAGATGCACTTACGTCGATGTTAATGGTGAGCCATCAACCCATTCGAATTGTCCTTCCATGGTTGTATCATGTAGACCAATCCAATACCTCACACCGGTATCACCAAGAAGGTTGCACAAAAATTCCTACAAAAAGTATAAAAATAAACACAGCATTCACATATTTAACATGTATTTTAGTATTCATTAGTAAAGTTTAACTTTATTTCTGACCATTTTGAGACTTTTGCATTATTTGAAGTGTTGGCTGTAAAAATGACAGAATGCAAAGTTTCTATGTCAAATTCGATCCCTATATAATTTCTGTCATTATAAATTATTGTTGGCAACATTCAAATATATTGCACTCCAGAGTTGGGACCTTACAATTTACTTTTTTCATAATGGCTTTATTAGTGTTTCAACAGGCGTTTCAACAACTCACTGTATCTTCTACAGGCGCAGACAGTTGATGTTCAAATTAGCGCATTACGCATGGGACAGTGTTTACAGAAGTGTGTTTTCGCAGTACACATAATAAGTCAGCACACTGCTCAATTAAAGTATATAAAATATTCATAAAATAGCATTTTTGGAGCTTTTTGGGAAAAATTAGTACAGGAGTTTATGGAAAATGTGCCAAAAGTGACATTATTTAGTGTTAATTCAAAATTTTCCCACTGAACTTTTGTGTCATTATTTTCACAAAACTTGCACACAGGTATGCTTTTTCAACAATAAAAATTGGGGGTCACCGATATAATTTTTACAAGAAATAGAAAAATGTGAAATTTTTTAGCTTCAAAATACTATTCTGCATTTAATGCGCATGCGTGTTACTGCACTTGCTAAATCAAAACAAGTGTGTACCAGTACGCGTGGACCAGACACCTTAAAGGGATGGGATTGACTAAAAGAAGACATCAGGACCTTCCCACCATGCCTTGCTTCCAATGGGATTTTATGTATAGATTGTAAGGGATCCTCTCCAAATTGTCCCTTTGAAATCAAAGGGACCCGTTAAGCTCCCTTTAAACATAATCCCTTCGGAAAGTAATGTAATTCTTAATATTTTTACTTGAAAATTATGGAATCCCTTCTTTCAGACTCTATAATATCCCTGCAGAGTTAATAACTCAAGAGGATTCCCATTTTCTTTTTAACAATCAAAAATAAGTTTAAAGGGAGCTTAAAGGGACCTTAAATTTTAAAGGGACAATTTGGAGAGGATGCCTAAGTCATGATGGGAAGGTCCTGATATCTTCGTTTGGTTTGACTACTCAGGAATGAGTATAAACATGAATAAGGGGTGGCTTCAAAACTCAACCGGCGGTTGTCTGCTGATTCTGGGCAGTTGGCTATTGTTTATTTTGGTTGAACTGCGCAAAACCGGAGGCAACCGTCGGTTGAGTTTTGAAGCGACCCCTAAACCCTGTAAAAGCTCACATGGGACCAAGTGTACTTTAGGTCCCATCCAGAATTTTAGGGTTAGGGTTTGGGTTTAGGGTATAGTTTTTGATGGGACCTAAAGTATACTTTTTCCCTCACATGTATTTCAGGTGTATTGGACACGGCAAGATCGCCACTCATGGCCTGACAGTCTTTCCTTCCTTCGCCCCAGAATCTCCTCTGTGACCTCAGCAGATAGCAGGTATCTCCAAATTTAATCCAGTCTCCGCCACAGTCTTGGCCAACCGCTGAAATGATTACAAGTAGAAACGGTAATTTTCTTTTTGATAATTAAATTCTGAAATAAACAGTAGCCGACGACTGCCAAAGACAGAATTAAACTGTTATATCCCCATGGCCTAATCAGTGGTTTACTGCAAGAGGAAAGCAGTAGTGCAACTGACACTTAAGATGCTGGTGCACTCTGAAGAGTGAGGTGCAGGATTGTGTCTTTTTGAAAAAAAATTCCCATTCAATGGCATTACTCCATTCATTTTTCAAGAACGGCACACTTCTACCAATAGATACAATACTGCTGAAATGAAGCATCACAAAAGATCAAAACTATATAGGGCAGGCCTTTTCAAATGGTGGCCTGCGGGCCAAATCTAGCCCCGAGCGTGATTAAAAGTGGCCCACAACCAAGCATGATATCAACAAAGAATGGGTGTTAAGACTTGAAAAAGATTACTCTTTCAAGTTCAAGTTCTAGTTCATTTCAACCTTTCTCAAGTTACAATCATATTGAGTTGACTACATTACATATTACTAAAAAAACTGCATAGCTCATCTTCTTCTAACATAAGCCATGAACTTATTGAACACCCCTCATATTTGTGACCTGGTTTCAACATGACCTGAAAAGGCGAGGTCTCATTTTTGTACTTTAATAGTGTATATACTCTGTAAATTTTGGAAGTATGCAACAAGTAGCCGATTAACGCACAAAAACCAATATGACCATACGGGGAAGTAAATTAGTCTGTGTTTCTTAAATCATAACAAGGTACCAAATCTTCCTGAATATTCAAATGAATATATTTACAATGTTTGTCCGTGTTTTATCAAAAATATTAGCCCGAAATAATACCAAAACTATAAAGAATTCATGTTACAATTACATTAATACGCAGTGATTCGGCCTTAATCAATCCTAATTGATTACTACTAGTCTCTTACATCGTCAAAGTTAGACCATTTTGACTACTGCAGTCCTGTATGGTCTAACTTTTCTATTACCAATCACAATAGCCTTCAAATCCTGCATAACAAGCTTGCTCGTATACTTCTTCATGCAGATATCAGGACTTCAATAGATAAAATGATGAACGACCTTAGCTGGGATAGACTCGATGAGCGCTGGAATCATCAGCTACTTGTTATGACTTTTAAATGTTTAAAAGATATTGCTCCTCAGTATCTTTCATCTATGTTCACTTTTACGCGTTCAACTCATACCAAAAACACAAGGAGTAGACTAAATAATATTCTTATTGTACCATCATGGAACATTGCTGCCGGTAGAAGAACATTCCACTATAGAGCTGCTTCCCTTTGGAACAAACTCCCAGCTGATATTCGCTCCAATTTTGTAAATATGAGTTTGAATGAATTTAGAAATGTTATTTCTATGTAACTTAAATATTCATTGACCATTTTCATTATTTTGTTTCTTTTAATTTAAATATACAAGCATGTTTATTCTTGTATTTTGTAAATATCATTCTTTGTAATTATAAATATATTTTTATATATGTATGAATTTTTTTTTCTCTGGACCTCTTGGGAGACCAGTACATTTGTATTGAAAGAGTATGCCAGAATAAAGATAGAATAAACTAAACTAAACTAAACTAAACCAATTCCAAATGTTGAAGAATACAAGGGATATGCTATGGATCTTGTAACAGAGTCTTATTTCTTGTTGCATACTTCAAGGTTTATAGAGTATAGAAGTGACACAGCCCTAATTGAATAAAGTCAAAACTAAAAACTAAAAAAGAAAAAAAGAAGAAGAGACTCAATCATAAAATGGTTAAAGGGTACAGATATCACTTGGAATTTGCATGATAATATGTTTTATTAATAGCTATAAATCTGTCACAATATTTTGTCAATATTTGCATCAACTGGTAGCCATATTGACTAGATAAGCTTATCATTAAGCTTACAAGGACATGTTGACTCTGTGTTTATCTAAAGGATCCTCACACATAATGGTACAACCTGATTTAATCAAAGGTCAATTCAAATCAAAACACAACTGAATTAAACAAATTGCAAACTTTTGGCATCAGTGTAAACTTTTAACCTTGATTAATCTTAAAGCAATACTATAAGATTTTGATCAAAAATTGTTTATAGTAAAATCAGCATAAAATTGAGGAATGTGACGTATCTAAAACCGTTTTCAAGTGTATTTTGTGTAAAAAAAAATGTTTGCCCCAAAAAATGGATAAAACGCACAGACATGCTTCCCTATACTAATACATGTGGAATTAAATTTGGGATCCCGAATTTAATTCAACAAATGGTCATAACAGAAAAATTAAGCACCTTTGAGCCAAATCGTTTGGAGGGTATTCATATCTACCAAAAACAAACCCAATAAGCACAAAAAAACAAAAGTCATTGGTGAAAGGGGCGCTTCATTTTTAACACTTTATAGTATTGCTTTAATCTCATTCTAAGTTATGAATTTTTTGGAAAAACTTACTTAATTATATTGTCAACGTGTTAACAAGTATTAACCTGGTAATGCGAATTTCTAAATTACAAGATGTATTTATTTAGTCTCAAGATAAAATGTTAGTACCATGACTTTGTTGGATAACACAAAGTTCTGAAAACAAGAACTAAAATGAGTTGTTGCTGTACTAAACCCAAAATGCAAATGATATTTTTTTTTTCATTATGTTGGCTTATCAACTCAAATTTGGTTTTACAAGAATAAATTGAATATGCCAGTGCAAGAAATCCCCAACTCCAACAGCTACATTCTGTAAATTTTACTTACAAAATAATTAATGCATACAAATCTCTGAAAATGCTATCACATCGATTCACTAAAAAGCATTTCCATGTCTATATTCCAATCATAGTGTCACATTTGACCTTGTAGTTGACTTTTTTAGACATTGTTAGATAATTGTTATGGTATATAGTTGCTATATTTAAACAGCAAGTACAAGAAAATCCCAACTCCATGAGCTCCCCTCTGCAATTATATACTATAAAAATTATCTAACAATGTCTAGAAAAGTCGACAACAAGGTCAAATGTGACGCTATGATTGGGATATAGACAATGCTTTTTAGTGATGTGAAAGCATTTTCAGAGATTTGTATGCATTTATATTTTTACAGATGGGAGATACTGGAGTTTAGGTTTTCTTGTACTGGCATATTCAATTGTTTCTTATCATCTGCCTCTTCCTCCTCTCTCTCTCCTGTGCTGGGTGGGGTAGAGTGGGGTGGAGAGAGCTCCCGTTTTCCCTTGCTGCCTTGCCCTCTTCCTAGCCAGTGCCTTGATTGTTACCTTGATGGGGTGGTGCAGTGATCCAAAGATGCATTTTTTTGTTTGTTTTATATTTTTAACTTGTATTTCTAATAATGTATTATCTAGTTTTATCGTGTACTTTGTGTTTTATGTACGGCCACGGCCACCTGGGCTCCCTGGAAGAACAGTGCTAGTGCATTGAAGGGATAACCAGGATAAAGAAGAATGAAATAAATAAATAAATAAATAAATAAAAACATTGTGACATTCAATCTGGGAATTTAGTTTTTCTCTTCCCAGATTCAATCAATTTGGGTAAGGAGGAATTATACAACTCAACAACTACATAAGACCTTTTCTAGATTCTAATATACAAATAGGATATTTTTTCCCTTTTCTGATAACTCTGACACTGCGTGAAGTACTTGTCACTTCCGGTTGCCGGAGGAGCAAAGATACATTGATATTGACAAAATTTTGTTGGTACACAAGATTTTTTAAGATGTAAATGAATTCAACTTTCAAACCAACATCAAGCTACAAAGCTGCAAAACTGCAAAGCTACAAAAGTTTGAAATGAAACAAGCGAGAGCTACAAAGCTAAATAAGTATGGAAGTAGCATAATGCTTCTTGCTTGAAAATAGGAATGTGGATTTGAACTGAAAGCCTATATATTAATATAACTAAAAAGAGTCTAGACTCAGACTTGCAAGTTTCTGAGTTTTAAAATCAAATTAAAATAATTTGAAAATTGGCATTACGTTTTATTGAATGTGATCTTAAGGTCTATGTTAATGCTTATCTCATTTATCCACTTTAGGATTCGTGCATATTTTTTTAAATGTTCAAAATTGTAAAAACAAAAGTGAATATGGTAAAATTGGTACTTACCCATGGTGGCCAAGGCTGTTAAAATAAACAACCTCAATATCATCGTGTCTCTGTTTTTCTGTTCAACAGACTACACCCGAGGGAATCGTCCAGGTTTCCTCTCCTTGATGCCAGGTCCTAGGTTCAAATCTACACAATAGGTTCAAACTGACAGTTTCAAGATTCCAGATAAATGGAAATATTGAAGTTATTGAGAAAGTATCCTAAAATTCACCAAAGACAGCCATTGGTAACGACATGGATGCGATCAAAATTGGAGATGAATAGAGTTGGGCTAATGACCGGATGCCAAGAGTCACGGAGGCAAACTGACCATCAGCTTTGGGCGTCTCACGATGGTACTGATTGGATACCGATCTTCTTGATCACATCAGCAAAGATGAAACTGATGATATCATTCCTTGAATAAGCAGGGGTACCTCCATTTTTTTTTGGTGTTTAATGTTTTCCTCTTAATATCTAAATTTAATCTAAATGTTTAAACTACTGTAAACGGGAATATTTTCTCGAGCAGAATTTTTCGCAAAACCAGACAATCACAATCTTTTCGTGTGTGTTAAATTAACTTTTTAAAGCTTCATTACATAGACCTGCACACAAAATGAATGCATTCGCGGGATGTTATATTTGGGGTTAGATGTTAATTCACGAAATTTGCGAAAATTAAACCCTCGCGAAAATAACCCCATTTACAGTATAAGCCGCTACTATTGTAAACATCAAACTGATCTGGAATGGAAAAAAAAAGTCCTCTTATAGAATGGAATGGAATGCTAGGTATGTAAAAAATCATTTTCTTCTAGTCAGAATTACAAGATGGTTTAAAAATTTCCTAGCATGGAGCTCCATTCCTCAATTGCCCATTTTTAAACATGGTCCAACTTTCCCTTGTTGAAGTAGCAACTTATAATACAATTTGGTTTTTTTTTTTTCATTTTCTTTCTTTATCTGGTAAAATACCTTATACATTGAGGGTACTTGTTGTGCATACCACCTGAATTCAAGAGTAGCACCCCCTTTCAAGTAATGTTCTTATAACTTGGACAGGATTCATTAATCTTGTTTGCAGATGAGTTTAAGATATCATCAGTGACTTCTTAATCCAAAATGGAATGAATTTTATCTGATTGTGTACATAGATGAAAAGGTCTCTTACAAATTACATTGCCCTCAAGATTTCATTTGACTTCCACAAGCCAATAGTCCTTAGGCTACTTCTGGTGGCAGAGATTTCGTTGCAGGGGCAGATACGGGGCAAGAGGAATTATCAGGGGATAAGGTGGCTTAGCACAGATAGATTTATCTATTTATTTTTCTAATTTTTTGATATATGGTGTTTTCATATGTGCTGATCACATTTCTGAAATAAAAAACGGGGGTCACCAACTTAGTTTTTGAGAAAAATCCATTTTAAATGTTTTACCACTTTTTACCATTGCTTTCTATGGTAAAATCAAAATAAATCGGACAAAAAAACTTGTAATTAAAAAACGGCTCTATTTTTTTCTCTCTTTTTCACATATGTTTTGGGCCTTATATAGTTCTTTAAAAAAATGTTATAAAAAAATATAGTCACCGACTTACTTTTTGAGATATTAAGCAAAATTAAGCAAAAAAAAATTGAATTTTTTTAGCAATGAGTAACACCTTAAGCACTGTGCGCTTTGAGCCCTGAGTCATCAGGAGTAACGCGCATGGTCCTATGCGTGAATATAAAAATGATGCACGTGTAAGATCACGTTATATTAAAGCGCAAGATACAGTAAGCTCGAAAGTATGCTAAAAGCCCGGGATAAATACTTTGAAATTGTGTCCAACACCAGTGATATCAGCTCACTCGTGTCCGACATCGTATTTGTGCTAGGCCACCTTAAAAAGTGAGTGCTTGGAATGCACTAATGGTGGTGACACCAGCATCATCAGCATCATAGGGGGGGGGAGAGAGAGATTCTATGTCATTTTGGGGGGAGGGAAATTTGTTAATATTAGCTATAAATTCATACTGAATCTTCAAAAATGTGCAAATTTTTTGATATTTTAAAGTAAAATTATCAAAAAAGAAACAGTCCAATAAGCATTCGGGCAACAAGATGCGTCACACTAATGTACAAAAAAGGCCAAGAAACCGAAAAACTCCAATGCCACCAAAGTCACGGCACATTTTGCAAGAGATGTGACCGTTCCCCACAAACCTCCAGAAAAGTTCTCATTTTTTACTTTGAAACACAGGGCATACTACAACTTCTTGCAAAATATCAGTTTCAATTTATCCTCAAAACTAAAAATTTTCAACAAGCAGTTGCATTGGAAATGCGCACAAAAATAAACTAATAGTATACAATTCAGTTCAAGAAATAGACGATTGATCATTATGATGTTAAAATGTGACCCATTAGATTTTCATTGGATGTGTTATGGATAGAGCTCCACATCAAAATTCCAATGGTTAAGAGTCAAATGCTTAAAATATCGACCTAAGGAAAACGTGATTCCAAAACCATTGTCACTGATCACTGAACGTGGAGCACACCAGATCAATACCAAAGTTGAATGAATAATGTCTCGCTTTGTGGTGTTTGTAAGCCCTGTGACCAGCCAAAAGTTGAAAAGGTAGCAAATATTTGAAAAATCACCATTTAGTGGTATAGGAAATCACACATAAAAAGTTTATCACTAAAGGCCCGTTGGCTCTGGAGCACTCGAGAAATGAAAGAATATGTTAAAACATTGCCCAACAAAATGTTCAAATAAGATGAAATCAACTTTAAACAGGAACTCTTGCTCACTATGACAATTACGTGAATGTATTTTATTGGGGCATTCAATAAGTTTTTGGTATGAGTTGGAAGGAGATAAGCAGTCTATTTGTTATGTGAGTGCAAGAAAGTCGTATCTGCAATAGCTGCCAATTGTCATAAATTTGGATTGCACACTGTATAATCACCAGTCTTGGGTCAGTGGTTCTTGAAATGGTTCATCAGGTGACATCGTCACCTGAAGAACCATTTCTAGAACCACTGACATAAGACAGTGAAATTTTGAGGGATTTTTCACATTCTTGTGACAAGGTGTAAAATAAATATAACTTAGGGCAGCCATTGCAGATACAACTTTCTTGCACTCACATGACGAAATGAGCTACGTAGTTTTATTAATATGTTGTATAGTTCAACATAATTGATGAACATATGGAAAGTTTCAAGTAGGTAAATATTTGCTCTAGTTACAGAAAATGAAAATTTACCAGTTGAAGAAGTACCTTGAACATGGAGGAAATGAAACGTAGTTCACTAATATGCAGTCATAATGGGCTATTCCAGATGTATTCCGCACCCCCTTTGGAAAGCACTTCTGGATTTGGAAGTAAAAATGACAGCTAGCACAAAAATTTACAGGAGGATTTTGGAATTGGGGAGCAAAATAGAATTTGAACAAAATTTGACAGCCGGAATTCCAGATTTCATGACTTTATGCTACTGGAATTTCAACAATTTGCGTGTCTTCCATACCCTCCAACTGGAATACGTCGATCCTGGGTTTCCTAACCGGAAATCAATCTTTACCGAAATTAAATCCCAATGCGCTGATAAAGCATAACGATGCACCCAAATAGGCGCACTACCACCCATCACAAACAACAATTCAAATTGCCCGCTTTTATGTATATGAATTGCAGGAGCTTATGTCACGGCTTATTAGTTTTATAGGCAAAACTGTGCTTGGGCTAACATTTCGATAAATATTGACTTCCGGGTGGAAACCCAGGATCGACGTATTGAAGACTAAATTAACAGCTGGAATTAGAATCCTGAATTTAATTCCAACATGCCTTCCACAGGGGTGGGTGCGGAATACATCTGGAATAGCCCAATCTCTCTCCAAAGTGCAAATTCCAACAACCTCTACATTTGAGAAAGACTACTTCATCATCAGCTTAAAAAGATATTGTACTGCTAGTTTAAAAACATGGCTGAGAATTTTAGTTTTATGTAAGATAAAAACAAGAGCAAGAATTAACTTTAAACTTTCCATATAATCATCAATCAAGTGAACTACATAACATGTCAATAAAAACTACCAGTACATATAGGCAAAACAATAATTTATTGGACAATTTAAACAAAAATTCATGGAACATGTTGCATTACAAACAATGGAGCCCTGCACACTGAATTTCTGTTTAAACTGTCCAATAAATTGTTTGTTTGCCTATAGCTTATCTCCTTCTACCTCAGGCCTCAGACCACAAACTTATGATTCCACACCACTAATTGACCTACCCCGCACCACCCTATGACTGATGGGCGCTGACATTATATGGCGCACCGGTTGCACTAAAGCGTCTCAAAAGTAGTCGAAATTTGGGTTGAGTGGCTTAGTTTTGTTCTAGATTTTTACTTCAGACTTCTATCGACAAATACTGATGCAAAAATCTCAGTTTTTCTCCAATATAAGCTCATATTTGATCATTTTTTCTCTAGAAATCATCCAGAACACAGGCTGTCATTTAACATGGTAAATATGTAGGGTAGTGTAGGGCAAAATCGAGCTGCTAAACCCCCAACTTAAAATGCTTGTTAAATGACAGAAAATTTCATTGTTTATTAGAAATTTAATGGTTTTATTGCATTTACACACCATATATGTTATATTTTGGGGTAAACAAGACACAATATTTGCATTTAAAACAATAGAAATATCAATTTGTGCTGTGGAACCTTATAGTCTTAGACCTACTATAATAGGCCTTTTCAAAACACGACTTTCCAAGAATTTCCGAAGCTGATTTTACACTTCCAGCAATTGCCGACAGAAAAAGTGACTCTTCAACACAATAACCAGAATGTAAGTTCGCGTTCTCGTTAACTGGTTGCGCACGAATTCGAACTTGTAGTTAGCGTTAGCACTATCGAGTCACTTTTTGTGTGAACGCCCTGATGTGACATGAAATCTTAAGCTTAATCAGCCGATTTCAAATGGAAAATACACTCTTTGTGTCGGTGAGCTTATGCCAAAAGTTGTTCAGAATTAATGTCTGGTTCTATTTATTTTTCACTTTTATTACACTGAAATGCCAGAGAATTTTCAGAAAATTTTGTTGACAAAATCAAGCATACTTAATGAGCTTGTAAATGATTGATTGAAAAAATGGCCATGTGATCAAAGTTACAGAGATTTCCGAATGGGATTTTGAAAAGGTCTACTCAGACAAATATACAGATGTTACAATGAGAAATGACTGTAAAGACAAAAAGAAGATTCTGTGTCAAATTACATTGTGTTTTATTGTGGTCTGTTACGAACACAAATTTCCATTTTCCACAAAACAATGGGTTAATACTGTTATACAATAGATGAACAAGTTAAACACAAACTTGATAAAAGAACATTACTGCCATTTATATCAAAGAAAGGTGGATATAATGTAAATTTTATAAACTTTTTAAAACTCATAAAAACTTAAATTACCTCCACAGACTTGTTCTTCGTAATGTTTATTGTGTGTAACTTTTACTTTGATGCCATTGTCTTTTTGTTTTCATCATACTTGAGTGTTTACCTCATTTACATATCTTTTGTTTCTTACTTGTATATATGTCGTGCATGTTGTCTGTTTTGTCATTACGCCTATGATTAAGACTTTGCTAAAGTCAAAATATCAGGCCCCTTAACCATACTCTCATAAAAACTTCTACTCAAGTATGCTTAACCAGGTAATGCCAATTAAGTTTAAGAAACCTGGAAAGTCATCCAGTAGAAACACAAAATAATTGGTTTATTCAAAATCCGTGTAAGACAATTACATGTGTACCCACATCTGGAGATAGCTATTGCCGTTTAAATAACATGTCGCAATCCAGTACCGGTTATGAGAATCCGATTATCACAATGCATCACCGCGTAAAAGGTCAATCAACCTGTACTTTCCGTACACAGTATTTCATCAAGAAAAACTAAAATTAATTGGATTCTGTCGTGAGTATAAACAGAGCAGTGTAAGTGTAACACGGTATTTTTACACGGTAAACATGATTGGTTTATATTTTACATTTGAGTAGAAACAGGCTGAATGTATTTGAGGTTTCAAAATTATTTTACAATATGATATTTAGCCAAATTTACTTTTAAATGTACAATTTATGATTCTAATGTGATGAAAACACTACCACTTTTCAAGCTAAATAAAAAGAAGAGTACAACAAAAATGCATGTTGAACATTTCACTTGATTCAGACAATTTGTTTTTAAGTTACATGCTTTTCAGAATTGTAAAACTCACCACAGGTTACTGTGTTCTAATTATCGTTGGGGCCTCGACAGTCATTCTCCAAAATACAAGCACATTTGAAAGAACGGTTTGGGGTTTGTAACATACTGTATAAGTGGTAGTTTTTGCGCTACATTTATTTTCGCGCTTTTCGCGCAAAATGAAAAATAAATGCATCGCGAAAATCAATGTGTATTTGTTGCAAAGGAAACTCCATACTAGCACAATGTTCATGTGCGCGAAAATAAAAATTAGCGAAATGGTCCAAAATTGGCCGAGCGTGAAAATTACGGAGCGCAAAAATATTGGCGCCTACAGTATACCAGTCAAGGATTCTTCCTGGCTCAAAAACTCATTTTTGACAAGAGGTGACCTTGAGGATTAAAAGTGGATCATGAATTGCCCCTTTAAATCAAACTTAAGATTTACTTTAATTTCAATGTAATCTAAAAATAGATATTATGTTATATCCACTCTCCTTTGATTTTTATCACCTAGTTCTAAACATAGAAGCAATTGATCAACGTACAAAAAATATTGCAAGTGGATTTGTTTGATTCAGTTAAAATAAAGAGCTAAATTATCACTTAAGATACAGAATTATGCTTTTTGCAGCCTCATTTACAACAAGAACAATTACATTTATACCAATAAAATTCTCAGATTCAAATATAAAAGTATAAAATAACTTCAACACCTTCGGGCTGGATTGGTCTCTATCATCGAAAGGGATTATTCCACATCAGAATACTTTCAACTAAATATTTGTTATTTAAGAAGAATCTGTGAATCTATGCAAGAATAAATATTCCATTTGGAGAAAACTTAAAGGCCTAGGTAAAAATCTGGAAGATATCAAGGAGTACTTACTGGCTTGATTTGAGATAGGATATGAGTCATGTTGTTTTAGAGATTTAGTGAGGACAAAATTTGTAAAACTTAGTTAACATTGTGTAACCTGGGAACAAGAACTAATGTGGTGTGGTTACCTTCTTTGTTTATAAATACTTGTCGAAACAAATTAATCTACAATATATTGGCTTATAACCATCTCAGTTTAACTGTTGAACTATCTTCCACTATAAGGTGCATGTGTTTCGATCACTTTTATAATCCACAGTTTCCAAAATCGAATTGGAGATTTTGATACAACATGAAAGCTCATATTTGTCTCATATCGCCTGTAAATTTTCACTTCTATACTATGTTTTGATAAAGAGATATGGTCAAAATAGTGCTGAATTACTGGAATACTTTGTGAACAGATATAAATATCTTATAGGTTTCTCTCAGACACATTTTTGCCTGTAGCATGAATTTGGCTCAAGGTATGCAAATGAAACTTCATAATTGCTTTAAGTAGGAGATTACTCATTTTTAAAATATGGCAAAAAAATTTGAAAAATTTGTCATCAGACTGGAATACCTACCTTTAATAGATAATACAAAAAAGTATTTTTTTTAAAGTGGATGTTTTCTGTATAATTATTTATTGGGCATAATATGGGGTCTAAACCAGCCCTCAATTTATGGACCATATGAATCAGTACAGGTACAAACCAATAGGAGGTAGCAACAAATTAAATAAATATGGTCCAATTGCTTCAGTTTTTTTTTTCAAACTTTTTGAGATTTTGGTACCAAAATATTGTCTATTTTTTTTCTTATAACCATGTAAAATTTACAGCTGAGTTTTAGAGATGTATGTAAAATTGTGTCTTTTTACAGTAACCATAATTAATTTTATACTAGTAATGTAATAGGCGATTTTGAAGTACAAAATTACCCATAAAATCAAAACGATTTGAACGATTCAGCTGCGATTTGAAACTTAAAACCTATTTAATGGTCATCTTTCATATGACACTAAAAATAATTTTGAAGAATTAAACCCATAACAATAGGATGTTGAGAATAGGTGTCAACAAAAAATTGGGCAGAACTTTCAAGTAGGGTGGGTTGGGCGATTTTTTTCCCTAAAATAATCTAAAAATTTGAACAAAGTGGGAGAAAAACTGAAAATTTTCTACAAAGAAATTTTCTAAAAGATTTGAACCAAAATTGTTAGTCAACATTTTAGCCGAAAAACAGCTGATTTTACATAATTTTGGCCAAAAAAAAACAAATTCTTAAAAACACGAATTTTGTGTCAGTTTTGGCATATAAAACAGGGGGGTCATTGCCTTTGGGATAAAGTTTAAATTGCAAAAAATGGATAAATGGCCTTTTAATTAATTGCATTCACAGTAACAATTTTTTTTAACACTGGTTTTAGTAATCAGAATATTAACCAAAATGAATTAGTACTATTAAAACTACAATTTTAGAACACTTCTAAAAATATTTTATGCAATGACTTTTTAGTTAGAACAACATTAAATATTAGTGAAAATGAATTAGTATCAGTAACACACCACTACCAGTCTACTACGAGTGACCAAGACTTCTGAGAGAAGTCGAAATATTTCAGTAAGTGTTTTTCACTTCTATCTTGGATTTGTTACCAGAATTGAACTTTATTATGTTGTTAGTCATGAACAATCCTGATAAATCTTATACAGAATTAGTATTGTTATAAATATAACGACAACAGATCAAAAATAATTTCCAGTACATACATAAGTCCATTAGGCATCACTAACAATAGGGTCCTTGTCATTTCCTGATGATGTTGCATAGAGTGTGTTTTCAAATCCTGATGTACCAGCTGAAGCCATGGCCGCATCGGCGCTAAATTTTGGTCCGGGACTACGTTGCATGATAAACCAACCGATCATTAAAGCAAAAGCCACAAGGACAAGGATACCTATAATAATGCCAACAATACCACCAGCAGATATACCTATGGAAGAAATACAAAAATGTAAGTGTTATAAAATATATTCAAATTGAACATGGTCAGAGGCAGTGCCAGGGTCTTGCAAGGGAGGGGGCGTTTGTCCCCCAGTAACAAGCTATGGCCCCAGTTACCCCTCACACTTTCAGTCACCAACATTTTTTTTTAATCATATGAATTTCAAGAGTTTATGTTTTATTTCTAGCTGAAATTAGCAAATTTTTGTGCCAATTGTATGGCTTTGTAACAATTTTTACGTGAAATTAGCAAATTTTCAGAATTTTTCACTATGTTCATTTCAAAAAATAATCATGATTTTCCCTTTTTGCTTGCAATATTTTTCAGTCCAGACAATACCGTCTCTCAAAATTCGCACATTGTGAAATGAAAAATATTTGTGAAAACGTCTGCTGATTGCAATTTGCAAATTAAGAACTCAAAAAATTTAAAATGTTTACAACGCTGTAAATATGGTTATTTCATGTACAGTTACTTTTGCACACTCAAATGTTTAGCTATATATTTGCAAGTTGTTTCCAATGTGTGCAATACAAACCCAATACTCTTTGTGTAGTATATTCATTTTGGCTCTAGTATAAACAAATTGAGCATGAAGAGCGTCAAAATTAAAAGTAGATTTGAAATGTCGTCTTACTCAGTACCCAAAAATCACATGTGTACAGTAATCAATTCATACACTCCGCTTGTGCTGCGCGTGTCATCTGGCCAATCAGAACGCAAGAATATAAGGAACGCAGAGTGCAGTTGATTTTCACAATGCATTGCGCTTGTTGCATTACGGTTTGCCTGGCGGGCATCTAGTGCGTATGAATGTTTCATTGTTTTTGTCGGGTGATTATTTATTTAGTTTAGAGAAGTTTTGGATTTTGATGGTAATATTAAAGGCCTTATTTCTTTTCACAAAAGATGCAATATTATTTTTCTGTCGTATATGAATAAGATTAACAAATTTGCATTCCATAATGCTCGTAAAATGAGACAAAATCAATGCACTTGCGGTAAATTTTGATTGTAGTCCGATGCACTCGACCCGTACTCGGCCCCTACGGGCCTCGTGAATTGGACGCATCAAAATTAACCGCGCATGCATTGATTTTGTCTCATTTCACTTGCGTATGAAATGCGCATTTATTAACCTATAAATCACAAATTTATCTCCTTAGGCATTGGACAGTTTGAATCTTGAACAACCCTTCTCAAGGCTTGAGGTAAATGTTTTTATGATTTTAATGTCTTTACGTTCATTTGATTAACATCTGTGAAGCTTAACCTAAAACAAATTAGGAAAGGAGTGAAGCTATTACCCCGTTTACACTGGGAAAAAGTCGTAAATGATTTACTTATTTTTTCCAATGATGACTTGAAATTAATTTGACTTGTAGATGTTTACACTGCAGCGATTCCAAAGCGGATTCTGAAGTCGCTTTCAGAAAAATCAATTACGTGTATACACCCTAATACATCACCATCCATTAACATCGCACAACTGCAACTGGCGCAGTGCGTGTCATACACGTGTCACGTGCAGCGGTATAATGGCGCACACTTGGTAGTGAGTTGGTTTTAAATTTGTTGTTCTTGCGAAGATACTGAACCGAAAATCGATTACGACTTGCGTTTACACTGCTAAAAGTCGTCTACCAATTATGACCTACTTGATTTCATTTGAAATGAAGATGCATTTAGTCATCTTTGTAAATTGGACCTAAAGCGACTTGTACCTGTTTACACTCATATAAAAAAGTGAAATCGTTGACGACCTAAGTGAAATCGATTACAAAAAAATCTGAAATCAGATTAAAATCTGAACTCTCACACCCCTGATGTGAACATATTCAGTCAGCTTTGAGGGCTATCATCAACTTGGTTGTCTATTTATTGTCTTTTATGTAATATTACCATGTCTATTTTGTATTGTTTTCTCGGTCATTCTGAATAAAGAGTACCACAAGTCCATGTATTCTCTGATACAGTATCCACATTACTTACATTATTGCTTTATACGGAAGTACAGAAAGCGTTATTGAAATGTTTTGGCAGAGATTGATGTTTGAAAACTTTGAACTATATACAAATTGCTTAAAGAGCAAAACATGAAGCTTGACCCATGAAAACAGAACCAAAGTGAAGATTTACTTATGGAAATGATTAGAAAGGTGTGATGCTTTACCTATTCACATTTGCCAATAGGGTGAAATTGTGCCTATATTTTCTTGGAAGCATGTGAAGTGGTTGTGAAATCCTGATTTTAGAATTAATTAGTCCAGGTGAAGAAAGGTGAATTCTTGAGGAGGGTTGTTCAAGATTCAAACTGACTCCTGCATTGGGTTACATACCTGTTATTGGCTGGGCTGTAGAATCTGGATCTGGATCTGAAACAAATGTATTAGGTTCAAAATTCTATGATCTTTGTAAATCCTAGAT
>JXSR01S073138.1:53410-65500 GCA_000969725.1 Ophiothrix spiculata
TAGCATTTATTGCGACTTGCTCTTATCAAAGTACACCAATTTTCCTGCTAATCCATTTCAAAGACTCAATAAGTGTGGCACGTGGAGCCTTAAAATGCTGGAGATACAATGAGCAACAATCCAAGATGGCTGCCAACCCATAGGATTTACACGGTGGTGAAATCAAAATGGCAGCAAGTTAGGCCTGGGACTAAAACCCGGGTACCCCGCCCATCATGAGATTACCCGGGTACAAAATCTGCCGACCGATTACCCCAACTAGACAATAAAATCATAGAATTTTGAACAAAAAAATTTGTGTTCACCAATTTATGATAAAATCATCATCTGATCGAAGTAAACATGATGAATCATGACCACAATCGGCAAAAAATCAAATTTTGGGTGTAACTGATGAGACATCATATGCTCGTAGTTTACCCGTTCTAACGTTGTAAATGCCTGGGGTACCAAACCGAAAAATAAGTCGGGTAGCAAATTACCCGAAAAGTCCCTGGCCTACAGCAAGTACAGATTCCTCTTTCTAATTTCCTTGACTGGGACCCTCTATGTAACCTATTCTTTATCTTACCATAAGAAATCTTGCATACAAATGGGCGTGCGTCATTACATGCAGCATCCTCCCAACCCGGATTATCAGTCATTCTGACGCACCCTTCTCCTTCGTCCATACTCGGCTCATCTGTGCCCCAGTTTGTGTAGAGTACTGGCCATCCATCGAGCCACTGGTAAACACCTGTGTCTTCCTATATTAAATCATATAAAATGTAAAATCATATTTTGGTACAAACACTGAAAGGGGTAGAAAGCTTTACTTGAGAAGGTCATCATTGAGTTGGGGCATTTGTAAGAATTTGAAAAATGGAAGATGAAAATCTTAATGTTGGTATCTCTTGACATCTCTGAGATGGCAATTAACTTTTTTACAGTAGGAGTGTGTAACAATGATTTCTGAGCCAAAGTGCTTGCAAATGGAATGTTGACTCTGAAAAGTTGATATAGAGACCTATATTAAAATAACAAATAACTTATTTTCAAGAAAAGGAGACCCATCCATGTACTTAATCACCCAAATTTTAGTCAAACTTATACAGAAATCATCATAATTTTTTACAATAATTTGTGCTACTTTTCCACAAAGTTTTTGTGAAAAAAATTCCCAAATTTGTGTAAGTTTTGCAAATTCGGATAAGTAGCTCAAATCAAAATACAAAATTTTTGAAAAGAAAAAGGATGAATTAAGATATATACTATCAGACGACCCGATTTTGCTGCCCACGTTTGAGGCACGTCCCTTAAACCTCTTTTGTACTGAGTAGTGCGCCCCCCTCTCCCGAGAATATTTCCCTATGATTTACCTTATCAGTCAATCCGATCCACACATAATCCAGATTGCTTGAATACATCATAGTCTCTACAAAGGCTTCTTCATATCCATCTTTAATGGTTGCTAATGTCGTGCTGTCTGCTTCGCAAACACTTCGGGCTTCCTCGTATGTGGCCCATGGTTCCGTGACAAGACGGAAACATTGGTTGAAATAAGACCGGTATTTCCCTTCAGCCATGGTACATTCTCCAACTTGGGGAGGGATATCTTCAATATCTGGATCTGTAAAATGAGTTAAGACATGGGAAATATCAGAGTACATGTGTCACTAATAGATTCAAACTGCAAACTTTCTATGCCGTATAAAATTTGATGATATACAAATGTTAACTGCTTATGAGTGTAATGGTAAAAATATACCATCCCGAATTGAAAGATTGATTGTTCCATTTCACGAGCCGATAGGCGAGTGAAATGGGACAATCAATATTTCAATGAGGGATGTTATATTTTTACTATCACACGATATAAGCAATTAATATTTGTTTTATATAACTCATCTATAGATTCTAGTCATTTGATAACACATTCAAACTACTGTACTTACATCCATTTCCCATGTAGCAGAAAGCAATAGGTCCGTACTGTACACTGTAGTTTTGATATACTATGAAACGGATGAAAGTGATAGTAAATAACATCAAACGGAAAAATGACAAATGGTCATGTGTTACAATGTGACCAATCAAATGACTAGAATTTATGAATGAGTTATATATTATACAAATATTAACTGTTTATGATTGTGATGGTAAAAATATACTATCCCGAATTGAAAGAATGATTCAATTTGTTTTATATAACCCATCTAGATTCTAGTCATTTGATAACACATTTAAACCATTGTACTTACCCTTTACCCATGTAGCAGAAAGCAATAGGTCCCTATTGCACACTGTAGTTTTGATATGCTATAAAATAGATGAAAGTGATAGTAAAGACTATCAAACAGATGATGACTAGAATCTATGGATGAGTTATATAATAGAGCATGGAAAAATTAGATATCTCTTTTTTCCATGGGTAGAATAATTTGGATAGAATGCAATTTGCATAATTAGCTTTCTTGCCTAAAAAGCGTAGTAGCCTAGCTTTTGTGCCAAGATATGCCAATGTACGTGAATTTATGTTGTAAAACAGCTTCAGTCAGTATTTGTAATCAACTCCTATACTGATCTCCATGATGGTTCAATATATAGTGGCAAAAGGTTGGAATCTCCTTTGTAAATATGTACAGGGTGTCCAAAAATTAACTACCCATTTTTAAATGATTATAACTTTAAAACCAGGATTGGCATGGCAACTATAGACATATGTACTGATAGAGGAAACTTGTAGAATTCTTCTGGTACCAAACATTATGCAATCAGTAAACTTCTAAGATAGCGAGAAGGTCTGAAAGTTCAAAGTGCTTGAGCCAATATACCATACAGTGTTGATACTCTTCTGCCACTTCACTATGACGACATGACGTCTCATACAGCTTAACGGTTTAGAATGGCTTTATTAATTAACTTTTTCATGAACAATCATATTGCTCAAGACAAAGAAACCCTGGCCCTTTCACTCCCATGATTTAAGTCCGCTCGATTACTTTTTTGAATTATCTTAAGGACAGTACATCCCAACACCCTGGACTAATCCTGACCTGAAACAGAACATCACCAGTGAAAACAGGAAGATCAAGAAGAACGCATGCACAAACGTCCAGAGCTTTGTTGTTAGAGTAAAAGAATTTTTTGAAATCTCCAACGAGGCCATCTAGAACATATTCTGAAATACTAGGCAGCCTTAATCCGTATAAGAAGGAGGTAATTTGGTATGTCCCTGTGAATGTAACTTTGAATGTGTAATAAGGGGTAATGCTGTTGTGTACCATTTAAAGATGAGTATAATGCGAGAGTTACGCTTTGACAAATTAAAAACATTTTAATGAGCATTATGTAATTATTAAGACAAAACCACAATCAAAAATCTTTGTATTAACATTGTAAAAGCTGTTTCGCTGAATTGGTCATTAAAATGATCATGAATGATTCACCTGTCTTCAAAAATTAATCCCTCCTCTACATGTGACTCGCACATTTGTTTTTCTTCTCAGTATGAAAGTAGACTTTTTACGTTTGACGTAACTTACATTGAAAATGATTTTCCAAAATGGCAATTATATCATGTTTGGTACCAAATTAATTCTACAAGTTTCCTCTATCAATACATATGTCTATAGTTGCCATGCGAATTCTGGTTTTAAAGTTATAAGCATTTAAAAATGGGTAGTTAATTTTTGGACACCCTGTACATTCCTTACAGAGATATTTTGTTGTAAGTAGAACCTATATGTGTATATTACCTAGTGGAATCTGACATAAGTAAGCATTGCGGGTCTCCTGGCACTCGACGTCGTTCCACTTGCCTGGATGGGCATCATCAACCATCATCTCAACACAGTCAACTTGACCCTACAAGAAACAGATAAAATGATGATTGAATTAGGTATTCAAACACGCCATAGAGTTGTTCATCGCGAATCAACAATGATGCATCCATGCATCTGCATATTTTTATTGTGCGAGGGTGGCTTTAGCCACCCGAATGTGATAAAAATATGCCAACGCATCGGATGCAGAGTTGTTGATTCACGATGAACAACTCTGTGGTGTGTTTGAATACGTTGCTAATTTGAATATCAACCGTGGATTCATCATGAATCAACAGTGGTACGCTCCTGTATAAGGAGATACAGTGAGTTGTTGAATCCAACATGGTCAATTTGACCCGTATAAGGAATACACATAATTAGATAATTAAAATGCTTTTGATTTGCATAATATGGTAAAAAGTATGATTTTTTTTTTGGAAAGTAAAAAAAAATCCAGTTGGGGAAGATTTTTTCTAGGGTTGGTCAGGTTATGACCAATCCAACAACTTTGTTTTAGGCCCAAGTGTAATTTGGGCAACAATCTGTAAAAACATGTTAAAAAATGTCAAGATTTGGACTTCCTTTCTGTATGAGCATAAACCACAAAACATATTGCCTACACTCCTATGTAAAACATCCTCTAAATCTTGTTAGATTTCTTGGCTAAAAAGTTTAGTTACTGGTTCCTTTAACTTTATGGTTTATTTAAAGATCAAGATCTTGGTGACCTTAAAAAGCCAAAAAATATATATGAGTGGTGCTCTGGCAAAATGAGCGGAAAGTCGCGATTAAAGATTTTGAATAAATGGCTGCTAATGTAAAAATATGATGAAAAGATCAAATTTTGTTTTTTGAAATAAAATGCATTAATACACAAGTGTTAAACTATATATCTCGCGTTTTGAAGGTCAATTATACCGGGAAGTGCAAGTAATCACGATTAATTGATCGCATTTTGCTATCATACACTATAGTAATCAGTAACTTTAAAATCGATTTGTGACATTTTTTACTGCCAGATTTTGAGTGGAGTGCCTTGTATTTCAATCTCTAAGTGAAGATTGTAGACAGAAAGTATGACATATTATATATCATTCGAAAATTAAGATTATAGAGAATTAAAATATGTAATTAACTCAATTTTGAAAATCGTGACTTTCCGCTCATTTTGCCAGAGAACCACTCATATGGTAACTGTGTTAAATTAGGCCAAAAAAAATTATTGTTGTGTTGCCCACAAGTGGGATTTCTGAAAAATTGAGTCGGTCAGTCGGAAAATATTTTTTTTTTAAAGCACCTAAAGTACCAAATTTGGGTGCATTTTCCACTATTTTCAAAATATGTTCTCAAAAAACACCCAATCTGAGCAAAATTGGGTGCTTTCTCGACCCTAATATTTTTTTTTTTAATTTTTGAATATGGTCGGTCGCTGAGGGCAACATAACATATTTGTTTGGCCTTATGCTAGGTTGCCATGAGCTTGACAGACTTTGGATGTCTTTTTCTAAAACTTGGCAAAACATTTCTCTAGACACTCAAATTCACACCAAAACAGCAATATTATGATAATTTTCAAAAAGTCTGATTTGATATTTACCACACAACATGATTAAATTTCCTGCCATATTTGAAGCATTTTGTTTAGAAAAGTGCAACGCACACATTAACTTATTCTCACCTATAGATACTATTATTGGTGGTGTGAGTTTCAGTTGTCCTGAAAATCCTAATTGCAAAAAACTTGTTCATCTGAACCAAGCTATAACAAATGCTATTCTTAAACAAATCATTTTACAGGATTTATATAAAATCTCTGGATTGTACATTTCTACTATAGGCCAAACAATAATTTATTGGATAATTTATACTAAATCCATATTGCACGGTCCATTACTTGTAAATGCAACCCTACTTCGTATTTTTGTTTATTGTCATATCTCAATGTGTGATTTTAACTTTGACCTTCTATAATGTTGTGTTTCACCCCTCCTTATTCTGACCTTTACTATAAACATAGACCCATAATGCAGGGCCCATTACTTGTAAATGCAATTCCTACCATGGATTTTTGTTTAAATTGTCGAAGAAATTTTTGTTTACCCTATAACAGAAGAATGCATTTACCTCTCCAGGGAAAAGCACACTGCCATCTGGCTGTTTATCTGCCCAGTTGGTGAAATCCAAGCTACTACCATCTGTCCAATGGAATTTTCCGGCCGATCCTAAATCGCTTAAACCAATCCAGACGTCATAGAGTCCGGCACCTCGCATGAGGGTTGTTACGGCAGCTGCGGGCGGAAAGTTGAGAGAGTAATACAAGAAAAGTGGATTAGATGACTATAGTATATAAGTAGATACATTTTTCACGCATAGACAATCCTAATAATTTTGCGCATTTTCATTTTTGTGATCATGACAATTTTAATGTGTGTGATACATACACAGTACTTTTGTGGTGCCTTAGTGATTCACATTTTTCTGAACAGTCAATGTCATGTAACCTTTGGTATCTTAGTCAGTCTTTTAATATTTTAAAAATTTGGTATGTCCACTTTTCAAAATTTTACAAACTTGTGTAATTTTCACATAACCACCATTTTTTTTTTCATTTTTGTATAAATTTGACCCAAAATTTGGAAAATATGGTTCATGGATTTCTTCAAAATTGGTTTTTCTCAATGTCACATTCCTATCTAAATCAACCTTAACTGCATGACTACCCCCTTGGAATTACATGCACTTGAAGATGAAGACTATGGAAAATTGTGGTGGCAACTCCATGGCTGACTGTATAAGTCAACAAAATATGTCTTTTCACTTAAAATATTATATGTTTTTTCACTGAAAATATTATATTTTTTCTTTGTTATGTTCACAACAACAATGATGGTGATAAGTTTAAATCAATCTACAACAAGTGAGCATGTCGAATTCAACAACCCTGCCCAATAGATATTTTTTAAAGGACAGAAAGCTCACCTTGTTGTTGTCTATTATGCAGAGTAGCCAAGTTTCCGCTCTCATAAGCAGCCTGGCACGCATCCTTTGCTTCAAACCAGTTCTTCCTATTCTCATCCATGAATCCATCGAGACGATAGCATTTGTTGAGCAGCTTATACCATCCCTCGGGACACCCGCCTATTGGTGGCTCTGTGGGTGCATTTGTTATTGGTGTTTCGTTGTCAAACGGACGCTTACATATGAAGGCGTTTTTGATACCACAGGCGTTGTCATTCCATCTGCCATCTGAAATTGACCATTTAAATATGTCATTTTGAAGCAGTAAATCACAGCATTTATCTTCCTTGAGTTAGAAAAATACTACTGCAACCAATAACATGCGTAGTACTTTGATTGCACTGCATGATGCCTAATGATAACTCCTACACTAATATCATCAACAAAGCTGCTCTGTATCAATTGGACAGAATATGTTTAGTTTGGAGGCTTTCCAATTAGTGAAAAAGTTATTGGGAACAATTATGGATACTCCTGTTAGTTCTACTTTTGATTATATAGGCCTACTGATTAACATGATTTGAGCCGGTCAATAGCTTTAACTATTTTCCACTCAAAACAGATATTGAATGCTCTTTCATTCTGGCAATAGAAAAAACTATTTTTCCTCAGTAATCTTGAGATGAGAGTACTATTTCTTTTGTTTGGCCTTGGGAAAAGTATACAGTCTTAAGATCACTCTGGGGCAAAAGAATTCAAACACTGATTGCTTATGAGGGCAATAGAAAAAAACACTGCCCCAAGTGATATTGAGACTATGTAGGCCTACTATTGCCCAAGACCAAAGGTCGAGAGAAATAGTAGAATAGTCTCAAGATCACTGAGGGGGAATAGTTTTTACTATTGCAAGCATGAAAAAACAGTTAATATTTGTTTTATATACTGATTTTGTTTTGAGAAAAAAATAGTATTCAAATATTGACTGTTCATGAGGGAAATAGTAAAGACTATTACCCCGAAGTGATCTTACACCCTCATGAGCATTCAATGCTTATATGCTTTTATTCTTACCATCAAACATTTCCAGTTCTCCACACTGCTCTTCACCGTGTGCATCATTAGGCTCATTCGGGTTCCAGTTGGTAAAATCTAGTGGTGTCCCATCTGACCAACTGAATACAAAAATTAAACAAAATGAGAAGCTTAGCCACATCCTGGGAGGGGGTTACGTAGTACAAAAGTAGAATTAGGAATGTGCCACAAACATCAGTAGCAAAATCAGACTTTCTGGTATCATAATATATTCTTTTTCTTTGTGAAAATTTGGTCCTGTGGTGGGTTTGCTATAAAAGCTGGTAAACTTTTGAAGATCTGACAATCTTTAGCGATGGAATAGAAGATTTAAGACTTGTAGATGCCAACATCTGTACAACAACTACTCTAATGATAATACCGTACTGACACTGGTAAAATCCCACCTTCGGGCAATGTACCACCTGTATATTTAAAAAAAATTCAGGAAATTAACGTACACGGGCGTAAAGTCCCATTGGTATTCTTTAGGAGTCGTCAAATAATTATTACCAAATTATCCAAAATAATGGCGAATGTCACGATAGTAATTTCACCATATTAAACCTTGATTGGTACTGTCCTATAAGTGTTTATTGAAAAAACTCATCGGGATAATTTTAAAGAATATTTACTGAACTGAATCCTGAAATGTGTTATTTCAAAACTTTACAATGAATAGATTGATTTGATCCCTCTAGCTCGGACAATTCACTGGCATTGTTTACCTTGGTAGATCGACCGATTAGTTCAGTCTCTCTCATGCGTCCTCGCGTAAAGTCCCAGCCCTATACTTTGCTCCAAGTTCACATTCCGAAAAGGTGGGACATTACTCAAGTCAGTACGGTAAGTGTTAAAGTTAATATACCATTCAAAATATATTGTAAAACAGAACACTCAAATAACTGAATAATTATTATGGTGGAAATTGCTTTATTATGGTGTTCTGTAGATTTTATATTCTGAGTTTTTATTCTCCCCACAATACTGAAAATATAACAATATATAGAAATGGTCAAAAGAAGGTATGAAAAAGAATCAAAAAACATATATCGGACATTTAGTGGCATCATTTGATCTCTTTAACACATATTTTTAGTACAAAAAAAGGTACACTATATTGATACATGTATGCTTTAAGGACGATCGTGGTGATAAGTTCCTACCTGTAGATTTTGTTTATTTTTTGTCAGTTAATAGATAAGAGTCTAAACTTCAAAATTCAGCAATAAAAAATCATCTAAGCGCGCTATGACGTCATATATGATGACGTCATTTTCCTTTTAATTGACGATAACTTGAAAACTTGAGCATTAGGTTAATTAACGTGATTAACTTTTTTGTATCTGTTTGATGTTATAAAACCAAATTTCGACATTCCCGGCTATGAAAATCGTTTTTTAAATTTTACCTCATGTAATTTCATCTCTATCTATCTTTTAATAAACAGTCGGTGACCCCATATTTTTTCCTTGATTTGACATCCACTTGACATTCACAATTGACCAGCAAAACATTCTACAGGTAGCAAATATTTGAAAAATCAGAATTTTGTTGTATAGGAAATCACACATAAAAAGTTTTATCACTGAAGGCCCGTTGGCTTGAGAGCACTCGTAGCTACTCGTTACGCCATTATCGGCGCTTATCGAGAAGACATTAGGTAAAATACTAGTGCGGGCGATGCATTTTGCGTATTAGGCGCAAATCTTACGCTTAGATACCACGTGCGCGTTTTGTCAAAATTTTCCCGCCACTGACCAACAACTGATTCTGTATTGCTACCACCTGTTGGTGAAAATTAATACCGCCATCGTCTTTAAACATATTTAACAGAAATGAAATGAAATAAGGGCTCTTCTCTAAATTGAGGTACATAGGAATCCTGCAGGAAGCAGGGAGGATTCCTTGCTCCAAAAATCTTTTGTTTCTTCTACTTGAAAATCCTGTGTCATTAAAATCCATTCATAAAGTGAGCTCTCCTTATTGATTTTTAACGGCTTCACTGAGTGTGGTTTTATGTAGTTTCTATATGATTTATTGACATATTGATTCAAACTACTTGAAAAGCAGGGTTTGTCAATAAAGGTATTGTTAAAAAAGCAGTGCTCCTTCCTGGTCTAATCTGGAGCGCTTAGTGAGCCAGGATTCCTGCAGGATTCCTGGGGGAAAGAGGGCTTGGTAATATAGGGAAGAGCCCTAATGGGGCTCTCCACATAGGAGAATCAAATTCAAATTATCTCAGGTAGTCTGAATCTGAATTCATCCTGGTAAATCACCAGCTTAAAACTGATTCTATCAGGACTAATCTGATTAAATCTGAACTTTATAAGAGCAGATAAGTTCAGATTAATTCCCCCATGTAAAGCACCCCAAAAGCTGGCTGACTTACGAGTATTCTCCTTCCACACTGTATTCTCTGATACCGATCCAGTAAGACGATACCAAACGAGTTGTCTAGGGAAAATAAGGGAATACACAAGGAGCATATAAGTATGGAACAGTATGATCAAGGAGAGGGTAGGACAGATTAGAATTGGATAGGGTAGGATATGATAAGACAGGACAGAATAGATAGGATAGGACTGAAAAGGAAAAGATAGGAAAGGTTCAGAAAGAGAGGAGTGGAAAAGATGGGATAGAATAGTACATGATAGGAAAGGAAGGATAGGATAGGGTTGGATAATGAATTTCCTAAACACATTTAAAAAATCAAAAAATATTGGGTCTTTCAGACATTCATACAAATATGCTCCCAATACTAGGTTGAGCAAATCATCTTTGTGAAAACTGCTAGAGCAATGTTACTTTTGCATGTATTTCAAAATTTACTAAATTTGTTTTGATGACATGCTCTTTTTCACATGACTAATTTTTACACATATTTTCACCATGCCTTCCTCTCACTCCTCTCTTTGGCTATCGAATTGTGGCTTGAGAGGAAGGTAGTTTTATTTCTTAATATTATTTCAGTTGAACATATATATTTAAGTTGAGCAAATTTTTCACGTTTGTTTCCACTTCTGTTTTATTTTTTGAAAAAAAAATTGCTTCATTAATAAGTTTGATCTTACAGACATTTTAGCATTTATTTATTCTACACCAACCTTCTTCCCATAATGGGAATTTCCACTCTTTGGCTATCGAATTGTGGTCTGGGAGGAGGGCAAGCCTTATTGTATTTATTCTCATATAATTCTGTTTACTGGAGACAAGAACTTGACAGGCCTTTGGCTTATTTTCTTGCTCTCTTTCACAATGTTTATATTTAATTAATGTACCATTATATTGTGTACAGTGTGGAAATAAATAAATCATGTCTTATGTCTTACGGCAGAAAAGAATAGGATAGGAAAAAGACAGGATAGATAAGACGGGACTAGTTAGTACATGATAGACTAGCATAGATCAATATGTACCCACAGAATCGCAAAAATCATGGACTAAGAATCTGTTAATGGTTTTAAACAGACACAGATCCACTTACCAACTGATTGACATACGCCTGTTCGTCCATATCATGAATGGACACCAGATAACCACCGTTAGCCTTGCACCATTCATTAGATTCACCCCAGGATCTACGATCACCTCCAATAGCTTCACTGACGAAGTAGCAGTATGGGTGTCGATATTGCCAATCATCATCCAGTGGGCATATAGAATCTGTTTTGAAAAAAACAAAGGCAGGGGGATTCATACATAGGTCAAACGATGGCACCCTTCATTTCAAAAAGTGTGCACTATGCAGCCTTGTTTGTCAGTGTGCAAGGCTATGGAGAGAATGTTTTACTTTACAAATTATCTCTGTAAGTTCTGTCACTCGATAAGATTCAATTGTATGAATGTGTCTGTGGGCAACTGATTAACAACGTACGCTCAATTAGAGATCATGAAAGTGATGCTCTAAGAAGCTAAAATGGTTTATATTTTGCATTGATCTCTATGGGAAATAAGTTGGCAGCCATCTTGGTGGACATGGTAGGCAAATTTTTGGGGGAATTTGACAAAATCTTCTTTTTGATGTAACTTAACCTAGAGAGGTGGTTCAAATGTCATTTTGTTGCTAATTTTGTCATCTTTAATTTGACTTCACTTTTATGAAAATATTTTCAATTTCAAAAGTTTATGAATCAGCCTAACAAAGGTTAGGCTTAAGTTTATTGAAAGAAACACTAAAAGTATAGAGTTTTCTGTGTTGCAGAAAAACAGTGGAAATCGCAGAATGTGAAGTGCAACACTGAAAATGGGTTTT
>JXSR01S073138.1:90278-104554 GCA_000969725.1 Ophiothrix spiculata
TTTTGCCTGTCATATATCGTTTCATAATGGGTTGATGTACACACTGTTCAATAGCTCTTACTGTGAAGGTTTACAGAGACCACAATTCCTAATGTTGACACTTTAGTGAAACCACAGGTCAAACATATTTTAAACAAAACCCGTATTCATGATTTTCAGAAATAAAAATAAGCCAAACCCTGAATATATCCTGTATTCTGTGACTCATACACAACCACTATATATTGCTCATTATTAATTGAATTAAAAATGTGTTCGTGCGTCGTTTAAGTTGCTGTGTAAGAGTTCATCGCATATGGAATGCAGAGTTTACGCATTGGTCGTGACGCAAGCATACACATCTAGATCAATACGTGCACACCCAACTATGCGCGCAGTATGGCTGTGACTTGGGGTTTTCCATGTTTTGTTAATAAAGCTTTTATGATTAAAATTTTGTTTTTGATGGTATGTTTACCAACGAAATTACAGAATTCGTGTACACTTGAAAGGATAAAATTGTTGCCCCCTGCTTATTCTCACAAAATACAGGAAATATCTAGGGTCTGATGTCATATTCCATTCGGCCTGTCGGCCTCATGGAATATGACACCAGACCCTAGATATTTGCCTGTATTTCGTGAACAAGCAGAGGGTAACTAATAAGATATCTCCATGACCTAATACCCTAGTAGAAGACTACAGCTACTTGTTGAGTTCTATACTACCTCTTTCTCTTAAATCTTGAGTGCACCAAGGGAAAAAATTATTATTTTGTCCCCCCCCCCAAAAAAAAAACAACAACTAAACCTCTTACCCTCATGTACATATCCAAGAATGAAATTGTTCTCATTAAGGTCCCTGATTGATGCAAGATCCGCACTCTGCATGGTACACAGGGTCCTGGAGTCTGCATAGTTGGCCGTTCCAAGATTGACAAAGTAGCAGTATTGCCAATAGGCCTTCCACCCACTATAACATCCATATGCTGGAGGCACGGTTGTGATGGGATTGAGAGGTGGAGCTGCTAAATCTGGAAATTAAAAAAGGAAAATATTGTTATGTGAGTGCAAGAAAGACATATCTGCAATGGCTGCCCTGAGTTATATCCATTTTACCACTTGTCACAAGAATGTGAAAAATCCCTACAAATTCCACTCTCTTATGTCAGTGGTTCTTCAAATGGTTCTTCAGGTAAAACTGTCACCTGAAGAACCATTTCAAGAACTACTGACCCAAGACTGGAGATTATGCAGTGTGTAATCAAAATTTATGACAAATGGCAGCTATTGCAGATACGACTTTCTTGCACTTACATGACGATATAAGTTCCAAGATTATCGGGAGTACTGTACAAATGGAAATTTCTTTGTACAATAAATTTAGCCCACATGGAAATTATTGACCCACTTTGTATGTATTTTAGTTTCACTCACATGAAAATCTCAAACTCTGCAGTGACCGGCCGATTAACACACACAAACAAATATGATTATATGGGGAAATAAATTAGTCCGCATCTTCCAAATCATAACAACATATTCAAATAAACTTGTGTTTAAGGTTTGTCTACATGGAAGCAATAACATTAGCCAAAAATAATACCAAATCATGAAAGATTGTGTTCAAGCACAAAATGTATTATCACACAGTGTTTTGACCTTAATCAGTCCTAATGAATCATTGTTAGTCTCTTACACAACACAAAAACACTGGTTCATAATGTAGTAGAATACAAGGGATATGCTATGAATCTGGTAACAGAGTCCGATTGCTGGCTGCAAACTTAATTCAAGGTATATAGTATAATATGTGCTGTACACACACATTGTTTTTTCATGGTCCATATTTTTGCATGGCACAAATTGAGGGCAAAAGCAGGAAAGTAAATGCAGCACAAAAATTTCAATTTTTACAGTAACATTTATTGCCCAAGGTCTTTTGAGCCAATAACACTTAAGTGCATGGGGAGGGGGTACATATGGACCCTGGATTTTGCGCAAAAACGCAACATAACCCAATAAAGCCGTTTTATGTAATTGTCAAGGTTTGGCTTACGCATGTTTTGGTGCAAAAAAAATTCAAATCTGTCGTGTCGTTTTTGAGATAATTAGCATAAACTGGTAAAATGATGGCGCTGTTCGAATTTTGTTTTGTCCCTAAAACCGAAACGAAACAACTTTTTTGAATTTTTATTTCAGCAATGTATTTGTAATTATAATCTGCTATTAGTATTATGAGCCAAATTTCATTAAAAAATTCCTTTGGGAAAACATATTTCCAATTTTTGGCGGGAAAGTTTTTGGGAAATTTGACACAAATTAGATATCTGACCGCCATTTTGAAATGGAATGACAGATTTTTAATTATTTTGTTTCATATAAATTTACTTGAGTTGGTGTATCACTGTGCATTCTAAAACACCTTATTGCACTTAAGTGTTAAGACATCCATGTACTAAAATCGTGTTTGTGATTGGATAAAGTGGTGGACTAAATTTGCTTGTTGGTTATGAAAAGCATTTCAAAAATTACATTGTCACTGTTGACTTGTAAGTCAGCCTGAGAAGAGACACTCTCAAAGTTACAATAATTCAGGTACCTAGCTGCATCCAAAAATGGTCAAAAAGACTCCTTTTTTTGTCATGTGGAGTCATAAAAATCTTTTGTAAAAAAACTTAAAGTCTTTAAGGACCGTGCTTCAGGCCTTGAATTTTTAAAATACTTGGTGTGCTACAAAGTGCAATTCTCAAAATTTTCAGGTGTGTTGTAGGTGTGCATTTTGTATCTAATTCTGTATAATTTTATCAGATCTAGGTGCACTCCTCAATATCATTTTAGGTGTGTGATGGTATGCTATCGCACTCGCACGCCTCAAAATGCAAGGCCCGGTGCACAAAGCTCTTAAAAATTTATGGCACAAAAATTGTTACTGAGTACAAGACCTACACATATTACAAACCCTTACACTGAAATTATGTTTTGCCATACAAATTCCGGTATCCCCTCTGTAAATCTATGATAAGACTGCAAATATTTATATTTTTTAGACCTTACCCGCCTCAAAATGGTCGTATGGATAGCCATCAGCAGCTGGAATCAACCCAACTGTATCGGCCGACACATCACTCAGCCTACATGTACGCAGTGTACGGTCATAATCAAACGACCGGCAGTTAAATCCCGTCTGCGCCAAGCAAGTATCTGCGCATTCTTTAGGCCATATATCTGAGAGAGTTAACTTGTAGTAACTGTCACCTTCAAATCTTCGTAGCCGATAAGGGATGAAATAGTGGTGAAGAACAGCTGTTGGAGGAAAAAATTAGAAAAAACAAATGGAAAATAAAGATTTATGTAAATTTTGTGATATTTAACAGTAAATATTGTCAGGGCTACACTGACCTAAAAGATGGTGCAGTGTTGTGTGGCCTCGTAAACCTAAGTTTCACATCTGACCTACCACTCAAACATTAAAAAGGTCTATGAAGCTGCTACTACTAGGTCAAAGGCTTTTTGAGCATGGTAAAAAACCTCCAAATCCCAAATTTGATGGGAATTGATTCATGGGGGTCCAAGATATGGCTTGCAGGACGTTCAAAATGACAAATAAAAGCTGTGTTACAGAAAAAGTGAAGATGTTTTTGTATATGTGTCGTATATTTTGTGTTGTTGTTTGTGACACATAGACCTACCTACCCTATTTTTACGCCAATCAAACATTATTTTTTAGGCCTAAGAAGATTGCTACCAGGTGCAGTCAACACCATAATGAAAAATTCAGAAGAAACTATTTTTTGTATTTGGATCTATTACACCAATGTTATGTGAGCTTATCATATAAGGTTTTGTCTACTTACGACTGGCCTTGCATATGTAGCCAATAGGCCTCTCACACCAGTTATCGTTCCAGTAACCATTGCTGGTATAAGCTTCCACGCAGTGTTCCCCCTCATCTCCAACATTGTTTGGCTCTCCTGTGAAAATAGACAAAACTGAATGAGTTATAACTGAATGAGTAAACAATTCATGCACCTAACTATGCAACGAACTATTAAAAATAGCTCAAGTCTATAAATTTATGTTGATATTATTCAGTATAATCTAATCATTGGGAATTTAATCCAAGCAAAGGCATACATGACATCTCAAATCGATATGAAATCTCATTTGTCGACAAAACTGGGCAAGGAAATTTTATAAAAACATACATTTAATTGTCAAATTATGGCTGTTTATTAGCAGTTGAGCTTTACATAAATATTTCAATACTTATTAGTTGTTTGTCATTTACAACCGTTTTTAAAGTAATTACGATGGATCACAACAAAAAAAAAGTAACAAAATATTAACTTTATATCATTCATATTGTTGTACGCAGAAAGAACAAGCATATTTCTATGTCATAGGTAAGTCTACGTGTCATAAGCTTATCCAAACAATTTAGTTTTTCCCGCAAAAACAAACTCTTTTATATCAACTTTATGTCGACACATATGTCGATGTCGACAACAAATTATTGCGACATGTCGACATTGAAAAAACAGTCTCAACAGAAACCTTAGTCTCAAAGCACTTAGAGTACTAAACAAAATATCAGGTTGCTGCCCCCCCCCCCCATTTCCAAAAGTGGTTATAAATTCCAAACCAAAAAAAAGCTGCACATATCATGAACCAGATCATATTTCAAAAAATAGCATACCTGAATTCCAATTGATGTATCTAAATGGTGCCCCATCCGACCACTCAAATCCGCCTTCTGCTGATAAATCGCTTGCACCGATCCACAAAGCGCCCTCGTAGGTTGCCTTCATGCGAGCTAAATAGAAATAAAAAACAAACAAGCTTTGTATGCCATAATGTGCAAGAATGCCTAAAACATAATCATATAGGTCAAAATGGGCAGAATATTACCAGATAATAACATTTAGGATATTGACACAATGGTGTCTATAGCCTTAAAGGGACTAGCCTAGATTCCACTTAGAATTAAAAACTTATGGAAATTCTTTAAATAAAACTTTAAAGGAAAATCCAAAAAACTACAAACATTTACACAGAACTGGCTCAAATTGACAGCGAATTGATTTGCAATATATCTATATGTGATGGTGGTGTGACTATCCAGTGTTTTCTAAATCCTAAATTTGTATTCAGATGGATTTACCAGATAAAAGATCAAATAAGCTCTTGGAGATAAGTTAATACATATCAAAAGAGAAACAATTTTATCAAAAAATAATTTTGTTTACCCATCACAGGTGTAGAAACAAGATCTTTTTAAGATTTGAAACTAGAAACACTTTTTAAACCATTTTTTGTCTCCGGCGACAAAAAATACAGCTGGTAAATAATTTCATTTTTTTCCTCTGTTACACAAATTCAGCAGAAACTACTGGTAGGATATGTTAGTATAATCATGTACTATCGATACATGTGAAAAAATATATAGTCAGAAAATCAGCGGACAGGATCTAGGTCAGTCCCTTTAATGGCTAGAGACACGATGAATAGAGTTTATAAGAAATCTAAACAGGCCTTTTAAGCATTTCATAGCCAAATAAAAATGAAAAGTTTGTCTCAAAAATGTGCACGCATTTGTTTTAAATTGACTTTTCAGTGCATTTTTTCTCTTTTCGTTTTTCTCACTTGTTCACCTGAAGATTTTTTTACCATCACCTCAATGTGCACATCCATTAAAAAGTAAACAAACAAAGCAAAAACAAAAGAACAAACAAAAACAATGAACCAATTTAAACAGCTTTAAAACCCTGCACCATAATAAGATTTCAGCGAGTGCCCACCACGTAACCGGCCTCTGGTGTCAATCACGCTTTTCTCCTATCCGCTCCATAGCCATTCACTTTCTCACAACCGATCATCGTGTCTACAGCCATTTTTGGTGAGGCTATTGACACGATCATCATGTCTATAGCCACTATCCTTTATTAAAACAAAAATAATTAAAAGCTCATTTTTAAACTGTATTTGAAAATAAAAAGTATCAAAAGTTGAAAATACCCAGAATTCAAATCTACAATAAACTTTTGTGGGCGTTCCATTCATTCTACTCATCACAACACTGCCAACTCATTATGTGAGTGCAAGAAAGTCGTATCTGCAATAGCTGCCATTTGTTATTAATTTGGATTGTACACTATATAATCTCAAGTCTTGGGTCAGTCACGTGGCTCTTGAAATGGTTCTTCAGGTGACATTGTTGGTTCTTCAGGTGACAGTGTCACTCGAAGAACCATTTTAAAAGCCACTTCAGAATTTTGAGCAATTTTTCGCATTCTAGTGATAAGGTGTTAAATAAATATGACATATGGCAGCCATTGCAGATACGACTTTCTTGCACTCACATGACAAACTGCAGTTATGAAGTTTTCATGTTAAATTTTTTATCTATCAATAAAGCTACAACTGTTGTTTGTTTACACCTCATTACATCTGAATTATTAAATCTGTGGTTTTTTTTAACAAGCCTCATTCACCTGTACATAAAGGGCATTGGACAAGTTCAGCATCATCCCCTAGCCAAGCAATTTGAGATTGTTGCATCATTTGAAGTATTAGCAGTAATAATGATAGCATGCAAAGTTTCATTGTCAAATGCAAACCCTATATGTGATGACTCACCCCAAAAAGGGGGACTTTGCAACAGAACACTTTTAGAGAAACTGGTGAAAATAGGTAGCAAAAAATAAAGAAAATAATAAGAATTTCCAGCAGATTTTCTGTTGTAAAATTTGATTGCCTTGATCAACTTAAGGTGTCATTTTAAAGCTTAGAAAATGCTATAACAGATGAAATGATAAAATCAAAATTGATATAATCTACAAAGTCCCCCCTTTCGGGGTGAGCCATCACATATATCAAAATATTTATATATTCTTCTATTTTTAATTATCGTTGTCGACAACGATAAATACTGCCCTCTGTAGTTAAAATTGGCCTTTTCAGGAGATCTAATGCAAACTCCAAATTTCTTTTGATTTATCTCCAATCTATGATGTGAAAGGAATGTTTCAAAAACAAATCTTTGACTCTTTCTTGATATACTAGTATAGCATCAATAAATACATTAAGAGAATAGCCTCATACCCAAGATCAACAAACAGAATACAATTAAAATGTTTGACTTTTCTGAAGGTTTTGATCAATAATTTCCAGATATCTGGTAATTAACTGTTATTTTCTAACATATGAAATATAAATCATCCAGAAATAAAATTTCAAAATTTTGTCCAATTCCCCTTTTATTATAATCTGCCTTAAAAAATTGAGAGTATACCTACCATTGATGAAATTCTGCTCATCATAGCCAGAAATACTGACAAGATCGCCTCCTTCAGTGCGGCATTGGTACACAGCATTATTCCAGGTCTTGTAGTCAGAGAACGCAAAGCGATAACATTTGCCATCGTAAACATTGGAGGCGCCATCATACTCCCAGTCTTGGCCACATTTATCATTGTAGATAGCTGTCAGAAAATTAAAGGTAATATATGTAGAATATCATAATGGTGCCTTTGTTAACAGTTAATTAACTTAAAACTGAGAGCCTAATGGAGAAAGGGGGCACTCCCATTGACCAGAGTACACAACCATTTTCTTCGATCCTTACAATTTTTCAGAAGGGCTTAGATACTACTACACGTACTCAAGTTCTTAGCCCTTAAGTATCTGGCAAGCGAAGAGGTTGTTGCAGAGGTACACTGATGGAGAGGTTTTTTGTTAGACATGTCATGATGTCATGGGGTTGCTATACACTGAGGATTACTTCTCTGAAGGACTTTTGGAATTTCTGACCCTTTATAGGACCATTGTAAGAGGAAACTGACAATGTGTGAATATCATATGTAACTTCAGAGCTTCCAAATCCATTCTATAGTAAGCATTTGTGTAGTCTCAAAATACATCCTTCACCTCTTTGTGGCTTCAAATTATATCAGCTGGTTTATTCTGGGACAGCTCTTGGGTGTGTCTGCTCCCACACAAGAACAGGTTTGGGTTGCTTTTTCGGGAGGGGGGTGGAGGGGATAGGTGATTTATTCTGTGAATCAATTGATTTGTTATTGATTTGTTAATTAATTTCTATGAAAAAAACCCAGAAAGATTAAAAAAATTACGTAATGATACTTGTCAACTGGCACACTTGTTAACCCGCTTGACAAAAATAAGTAAACCCATGAGAAAATCAAAATCACTGTTAACATTGGGCATTAACCTCATAATCAACCTCTCGTTCTCACAATAAGTACTAAAAACTATTGGGAAAGTTGGTACATGAAAAAATATAAACAATAAAGGAAAAAGCAAATAGTGTATATCAAGGTTTTTGTAAGAAATAATAAGAGTGTACTACACAACTTACGTGTTGGAGGAGGTTCCGCTGTAGGCGGGCTGCCACCAGGATCTGAAATCCAAATACAAGACATAACAAAATCACTAAGCTTAATAATATGTGACTACTATTATACACATGATATACAAATATGTGACATACTCCCACAAAACCCGGAAAAAGTCAAAAAAAAATCATTTTTTCTGATTTGCCCATATTTAAGCTGAAATTACAAGCTTTAAAATGATGTATCACTTAATTGTCAACATTGCTCAACATTTAACCAATGAAAAATCCATATATCAATTGAAAATTACTTTGTTTTCTATTGATTTGTGGCATGTTCATTGGGCTGTAACTCCATAAGTGCTCTGGCGACATTGTAAGGGTTTCGTGGGAGCAAGTCACAAATAGTAAGTGACAGGTTACAAGTATAAAGTCCTATCAGATCTACATTTTTGTTTGAAGATAATGCTATAACAAATAAACATATACAAACATATGTAGGCTCATCAAAATTGTGATCTAATTGATCTCTAAAAAAACCGAGAGTTGAAGCAGCTAGTCGTTTATACCCAAGAAATCCAAGATTTGGAAGATTATTTGTCTAAGAACATGATTTTTGTTTTCTGTTTAGCACCTTTAATGGGTTTCAACATGCAAAAATCAGTACCCAAGCAAGGGTTTCTTTGAATGAGAAATGTGACCATCGAGCTGATCAACCATTACTGCTGCATTAGTACAATTTGGCAAGAAAATGTAAGATACGTATTGCATTGGGCCAACATGATTTTGACCAGAACACGATGTTGCATTATTAAGCATTTGCTCAATGTCAGTCCAGGCATGGGCAAAGTTCATGACTTATTCTTGAACCCACTTTCACAGACCATTTGCCCCCTGTAATTTCTTTACGCTATGCATAAAACATGCAGACTTAAGGCAAACTGAATCAGAATGCAAGCAAGACCTGAAAATGGTCATAGCTTTACGACATTAAAATAAATCAACAAAGTAAACTATTTGACTTAATGTTCTAGCGTACGATGTGTATTTCTCCTTTCCCTTATTTGATTATGTATTAGAAATACGGTAGCATCAGTTCTGATCTCGTATGCTAGTGTGTATTGTTATAGCTTTATATCCTTGTACCCATGTTCAGTTCATCTATCTCCCAACTTTAGATATATTTGACTTACACTTATCTTTTTTGCATATGTAATAATAATTCTCGTTACATAATTGATCATTCCACATTCCATAGTTATGAATATCATCGGTAGTGTGCGCACAATCTTCCCCGTTTTCGTAATCATCTGGTTGGCCAGGTGCCCAATTCATGAAGTCAAGCTGTTGAAAAACACATTTAAATTGTTTCACTTACATTTATCTTTTTTGCATATGTAATAATAATTCTCGCTACATGTTTGATCATTCCACATGCCATAGTTATGAATTGAATCGGTCGTATGTGCACAATCTTCCCCTCCTGCGTTGTTTGGTTCACCCGGTGCCCAATTCAAGAAATCAAGCTGTGGAAAAACACAAAATTGTGAATTCCATAGTTATTTTATAATACCACATTTTGCAAAGAAAAAGGACCGACTGAAACGTCAAAGAGTCTGATTTTGCTACCCGAATTTGTAGCATGATGCAATAACCCCTTTTGTACTAAGTAAGTCCCCAATTAAGAATTAATCAAGTTATAGAAACACCAAGTTAACTAGAATTATGAGGTTCACACCTATAAGGTCCTCGGCTGTTGTACTTATTATATTCAAAAAATATAAAATTGTGGGCCATTTTCTTAGCTTCACAGCCTCATGTGATCAAAATGGTGCTCAATCAGCCAATAAATAAGCAAATTACCTCATTTACATAATGCACATATAGCTAGAGCAACAAACATGCAAATGGCTAATTAATATGTGTAAATACCATCAACAGTTTGCAGGAGTAATCCATGTCACAAGCCTGTCTTACATATCAAATGCCATCAAGGTTCACTTCTTAGTTAATTAGTCAATCAGAAAAAATATGCAAATGAGCTCATTAATATGCATAAATGCTATCACCAATTTGTAGGAGTAATTATACCCTCATATATGAAGTCCTATCAAAAATTGGACTTTGCTTTCTGGGCAAGGTTCACCTTTTGTATGAAATGTGGACAATGTGGATCCATCTTTACATATGTGACCGTCCATCCCAAAACAGCAGTAAATGCCACCTCTTAACATTTTCACTTTTTTAAATATTTGCACAGACCATGCTTTAAGGATTAAAATGACACCTTAATGAACTTCACACGATTTCCAGAAGTCAAGTTACGGTCCGTCAAAGGTTGTCAGGGAGTAAAAGGTATAACTGAGATAAACGCGTTCAAAAATCAGTAAGCCCTATATTTTCTGTTGATCATCTTAAACATATGCAGATTTATTTCAAATTTCCTATCATTTTCTTGAAATGAAACTTTGCTGGTATTTTGTAGTAAGCACTAGGATTGTGAATCTGTCAAAAAATCAATTTTGGCAAATTATTACCTTGACATGTATTTTCACCTGTAGCGCAAAATGAAGTTTCTGGCATTTACTGCACGGGCTGGACGGACACATATTACAACCGAAAAGCGTTCATCCAGCTATCATGCTAGGGGCCTACAAAAACATTGTGAACTGTTGACAAATGTTGATGTGATCTGATATGACTTCAAAATGAGATTTTTCTGGGCACAACCAAAAAAAAAAAGACTTATTTGCCCATTCTTAAAGTGTACACTATTCCTTTTCAATGATGATTCAATTTTTGAAATTGCCATTATTAAGCCATTTCAAGTATAGACTCTTAAAAAAGAATAAAATTGAGAAGTCAGTAGCTTAAACTATCTATTAAAATGAGATTAATATTTTCTGGGTAATAAGCCCAAAAATGACTTATTTGCCAATTCTTTAAGTGTTCAAATCTCTTCAAATGTTGGTTTAATTTTTGGGATGGATCATTCCTATATGCAGAGATACATAGCCATTTCATATAGGCATTGGAGCACAATTAGGCCACAAGTTTGTGCGGCCGGCCGCAACCTGGCCACAGCCTTGATTTTCCAAGATGGTGACCATAGGCTTGATTATGCACTTCTAAATTATTTCAAAACATGTAATAAATATTTTCCAATAATCTTGGGGTAAAAACATGTATATAATTGAGAAATCAGTAGCTTAAACTATCTATTAATATAGATTTGAAAAATAAATTTTTTTTGAAGTGCACACTTGGAAAAATAAAAGTTGTTGTTTGGACATTGTAACAAAAAAGACCAGGGGCCCGTTTTAGTTTATTCTATCTTTATTCTGGCATACTCTTTCAATACACATGTACTGGTCTTCCAAGAGGTCCAAAGAATTATATACAATAATATTTCATTAATAGATACATTTGAATATTGCAATGGATACAAAATAAATATATAAAATAGACAATATGAATAGAAATCACTTGGAAATAACATTTTTTAATTTCTTTTAACTCAAAATCAAAAGTTGGAACAAAAGTCAGCTCTAAGTTTGTACCAAAGTGAAGCAGCTATATAGTGGAAAGTTCTTCTACCAGCAACAATGTATACTTACAGGCGTTTCATCTGCCCACTCAAAGTTGCCTTCACCTTGCGTGTCATGTAAGCCAATCCACATACGATCCTTGATTGCATCACTTCTGGCTAAAAAAGCACATAAATAATTCTAAATTAAATAATTAGTACCAAAAAGAATACATTGGTTTCTTCTCACACTTTCTATACTCAAAGATATCTGATAATTGGAAGGAGGCTTCAAAACCCAAACATCTTTTTTATCCTTCTATATTTCTTTACTATTTTTAAAGAATCATGCAAATCACGTAAATCAACAATAATGGCATGCACACCTTCCGGTCACCGACCAAAAACACAAATGTGCTTTTATTACATATCATTTGCTTGTCATTTGAAAGGTATTGGTTCAAAGAAAATACATTTTTTCATCCTTTGAAGTTGAATAGGATTGAAGTTTGAGCTTTAGTTTATAGATTTCAGATTAGTTTTTTAAACATGTTGAGCGCCCTCAATGTGTTCATAAATGAAACATTCTAGTCAAGGTTGATTGATTGATTGATTGATTGATTGATTGATTGATTGATTGATTGATTGATTGATTGATTGATTGATTGATTTTATTTGGTTCCAATTCAACATACAAATATAAAAACAGATTTAAGATTACAAATACAGAAAATAGATTGCACAGAATAAAAAGATTTACACAAAACAGTACAGTTGATTTAAAACCAGGATAACTCATGAAAGGCATATTTCAGGCTTATTTCCAATGAGGTCCTTGAAAAGATGGCAAAATGAATGAGGCAAAAATATATGGTACAAGGAATATACAAGGATAAAAACAAATATATCACTAAAATAGCACACGGCCAATAAACATGAAAAAACTGGACCTCATGGAGATACCTACGGATTGCACTTTTAAAGCCTTAAATATTGCCAATACTTTTAATGTTAACAGGGAGTGAATTCCATTCCCTAATTGCACTGAAATAGAAACTGGAGTCAGCAAGACTTTTCACTTTTGGCACCATGAAATTGTACGCACTGAACTGTATCTATGAACATCAGAGAGTTTTAGGAAATGTTCATGGAGATATATTGCACAGTTATTGTTGAATATTTTATGCACATGACAAAGTTTTAAGGACTTCACTCTGTTTTCAACATTCGCATGAAATTGAGAGAGGAGAGCTGATCTCGACTGACGTGCGACCGGAGACCCAAATTCAAAATAAACCTGACCATTTTATTTTGGGCTGTTTGAAGCCTATGTTTAGAGTTCTGACTTAAACCAGAATGCCAACAGTATTTACATCCTCCTTGATCCTGACCGTACATAATCAATACCAATGCGAGAGAGTCTATACTTACTTGATATATATGACTGTTCATCGGCATCATGTATACTGACTAGTCTTGCACCCATTCCTTGGCATATCTGGTCCGCATCGCCCCATGATTCCTGGTCGTCCGTAACAAAATTGTAGCAATAATCTCCAAACAAGGACCAACCATTATCACATGAGCCAACATCTGAAATGAGACGACAGGAGTCAGGCCTTGTTCAGATAGGTTAATATGGAACATTTAATCACACTTAAAACACATACAGCACTAAACAACAAATTATTGACTTACTGTACAAAATAACTCAATAATAACAACCGAAAAAACTTGAGAATAAAGCAACTGCATGGTTGCTTCAATAATGCATTTTCTTAATTAATTATGATCTTTTTTTATCACAAATGGTGCCAAAAGTACATCATGACTGCAAACCTTTTTGGATATAGGATGCTAAAGATATTAAGGCCCCCTATCAATGACAGGAAACAAGTGTATTACAAGAATCACATGTATTTTGCGGGAAAGCCTTAAATTTTTATCAAAGTACTCTGGAGGTCAAACATGGTATCAGAGTGACTTTTAATAAACCTAGATCTGTAATTAGAACAAAATGTAGAGCCTTTCCCTATTTTTAGGGTTCTCATTTAGGTGGGAAGTCAAATTTGCCAATTTTAGGAATGGCTAATCTTGAATGCTAGTTTATTTAGTGTTGTGCACCCATATGTATAAACAAACATATTTAGGTGTTAGACCTGAATAAAAGTTCAACTGGTTTAAAGTGAAATCAATACATGGTTTTAGGGTTTTCCTACCTGAAACAACTTGCAAATTATTCACAAACATATTTTGTTTGTTAAACTATGTAACTGGGGTCTGATTACCTCTACGATGTTGACTGAAACTATTAGCATACCTCTCTACGGAGTGGTATGACCCAAAGCATTATAGCACCCCTATAAAATGAAATGGACTAGTCCTGACCTCAGGTCACCAACCGACGCCATTACTCTGT